>JADBJO010012665.1:0-15000 GCA_016801955.1 Conus betulinus | reverse complement strand
TGCATGTTGGTGATTGCGTTTATTCATGACATATACCAGCTGAGGTCTTATGGAGAAGTGATTGTCGCAGTTCAGAGAATAGACATTCACGATAGTAGTGAAAAAAAAAAGTATGAGCAGTTGAACAGGCTAGTATGTTCACAGATGAACTTGAACATGATGAATTTCAAAATAGCACGCAGAAACCCTGTCAAGTATCACATATTAAATGTGAATGAGAATCTAAACAGATTTGTCAGTGCTTTCTGCAGAGTTTCAGCTTGTTTGGTTCGAGTTGTTGATAGAAGTTACGGAAAATGTCATGACTGGTTTTGATAATGAGTGCAACGAAAGACACCTGAAGTGAACAGGTCATTCAGACATTTAAAGTAGTGAAAGACAACACACGAAAAGAAAAAAAAAATACACTTGATCTCAAAAAGAGTGTGTTAAGTTAAAGAAAATAAAGGAAATGGAATTTGAAGAAAGCGGGTGAAAGAAACTGAATAATCTAGGTAATCATTTTGAGGCATTTTGGTCACTGATAAGATCTGTTCATGAAAGAGAGTGTTGTTGCGAACGAAATCTCGGTGCAACCACGGTATAATCTATTTTGGGGTGTTTTCATATTCTTGAAAGCAATGTTACGGTAGAAGAGGCCAACCTGGTAGAAGATGAAAAAATGAGCGATTATTTTATTATCCTATATCCAGTGGAGACGTGGTTGCTGGGTATTCAACATCTAACATAAGGGAAAATGCAGGACCACCACAGAATCGTACCAGAAACGCTGAAGCATGTCCGTTTATTTTAACAAGTATTATGAAATTAGCATCTGCCCATCAAGTGGAGAAAAAAAAAATATATAGTTCTACCAGTTAATACCAAAAAAAAAAAAAAAAAAAATCTGGACGATCCCGACAACTATCATGAAATCGTACTAACTAGCATCTTAGGTAGAAACTACATACACATAATTATTAAACGTAAGGTTGATTAAATGGGCTGAAAGTGAAGAAAAAAATAGGGACAAGTAGGTGATAGAGAAACCCTACAGCACCGTATGCCATAAATTTACACTGCATTCAGTTCTACAAAATACACTTACCCCGTAATATGAAGAACTATGTTGGATTTGAGGACTTCAGGAAGGCCTTTGACTCTGTAAATCGCAGTGCACTGCAGAATGTACTTCGTGAAAGCGGTGTTAACGATAAATTGTACATGGCCATTAGAGGTGTTACAAGTATTCCGATGACTTCGTTTTCCAACAGGAGTAATACAAGAGTGCCTTCTGAGTTTTGTCTTGTCTTTTCATTAAAAGTACCGGAAGTGGGGATTATCTTGTAGAGGAAGACGTGCTTACCAGATGATACCTAGAGCAGCGGAGTTTTTTTTTTTTTTTTTTTTTTTATTAATTGTTTGCTGTCAGTATTATTCTTTTATTCGGAACAGTAGTATATTTTGCATAACCAGGTAAATGCTTTGAAAGAAGAAGCAGATGGATTATATTTAACAATCAAATTGGACAATGCGGATGTTTAAGTGGTTAATTCATATAAGTATTAAGGAATGATTTTTCAACAAAATTAATATTCCATTTTGTATGGGAAAGAAATTTTTTGAAAGGGCTTTGAAAGGTGCATTGAAAGAGTAAAATCCTTAAGAAACTAAAAAGTACTGACTGCAATGTATTTTGAAAGTGCTTGATGCTCAAACATAACTTTTACTAATCGAAGCAGCTGACATTCGGGGTTTAAATGAGAATTCACTGATGGAAAAGGTGCATACATTTGGTATGAAATGTTTCCCTTTAAGTGCCAATTCATTCGTCTGGCACTGTTTTTATATACGGAAAGATGGGCAGATTCCCTTTATATAGAAGACCATTTGCAAAATGTATGAAATACTGCGTGAATATCCAAAAAATCTTACAGTCACGTTTGAACAAGCAAGCTTCTGAAAGGATGCCTTTACCAAGAGAAAAAACGGGGAAGAAAACTGAGCTTACAAAGTTAATAAAGTTCTATCAGAACATGGTTTTGGAACGGTGTGGATGACTCAGGAAGTTGACAACGGGCAATAGTTCATTGTGGAATTAAACACAGGCTTTCTTATTCTTTTAAACAGAATTGGATATCAGATATAGAGGTAGAGACAAATTCTCGTTCAGAAAGGTTTCTTTATGTCATTACAAATAAATGGCACTGACTTAATTACGCAAGTTTCAGGCTGAGGACTTAAGGCTTTATTGCAAACAGCAAAAACGGTTCGAATGTAGAACATTTACAGAATCACCTCGTCTTGCATGTGGATACACTACTGACGACGGAGAACACTCTCTATCTCACTGCGCTGCATACGATAAGGTGCGGACAAAATGTTCATTTTTCCGCCCAGAGGTAGCTCATAAGCAAAGTGTTGCCTTTGTGTTATCATCTGAGGACAAGCTTACAATTAAATCAGTTGCAACATCGCAGAAGCACACACAATCAGACAGAAGCAGGATAGCCGCATTTATGACAATACAGTATTACGGTCGTTTTTGCTGCATTTCAGAGGAGTTTTAGAGTGGATCCCCTTTTTTTGATAATGGGTCCCTGGTAAGTAAATTGCTGAGCAGATTTTTGCCTTCTAACCGAGGACTATTATATCAGTATATATGGTCATGTTATGACAGACCATGAACGTGGTCTTCTTTGTACCGATATATCCATGCAACATCTTGGTAATGTCGTTCAGATGTTCGACAAAGCTTGGCGAGCTACTGTTCACTGCACGCCAGACATCGATGTCATCAGGAAAAAGACGCTCTGTGATGGTTTCTCCGGTGCTGACTGTGCCGACATGATCTTCCAGTACAAAGTGGTGGTGCTTTATAAGAATATCTGCCAAAGTGACTGAGATAGAATCTAGCCCTGATGAACTCCGACTGAAGTATGGAACTATTCTAGGGAACTGTATGACACCGCACTGGTCTCCTGGAGTAGAGTGGCTGCATGGTGTTGATGAGCTTCGGCCTGATGTTCTGATTCTTGTGGCCCATAATGCCTCCTGCCAGTCTCTGTTGAACGCCTTCTTGAAGTCTGTGAAGACATGATGGAACTCCCTCTGGTGCAGGAGATATTTCTCTCGCAAAGGGAATACAGATTAAAACTCTGTTCGATAGTACGTCTGTTTTGAAGAATCCGCCTGCCTTACAGCGATAATGGTGTCTGCATGTGGTTCTAGTCTCTTCAAAATGATTCTAAATATGATTTTGCTTACGTAGCTAAAGAAGCTGATAGCGAGGTAAGTCTGGCGATGTAGATTTCCTTTGCTGGGAAGGGCAACAATATACTGAGCCTATGGCTTGGGCCACTGTCCAGTGTGCCAGCTGTTGTTTTAGATGGCATTTAGGATATCAATTACTGCATCTCTGTTATGTTTCCAGAGTTCTGCAGGGATGGTTTCGATGTCTGCAGCCTTGCAAAATTTCGACAATTTTACTGCAGCAATGACTTCTTCACTGAGTATATAGTATCGGAAATTCCTTCTCATTTGATGGTTCCTTTGTTTGTAGGCACCTTTGGATCTCCTGCACTCGGTTTCTTGTTGAACTCAGAGCACGTGATCCCCCCCCCCCCCCCCCCCCCCCCCCCCGTTTCATCTTCTTTGCCACGTCAGTGGTATTGCACCCACGCCGCCACAGTCGCGTCCTGGCGTGTCCTGCCGTAGCCTCAGCACCGGCAATCCACAAGGGGCAGTCAACGTCAAGTTGTCATGAAGCCACCCACCAGGGAAGACACTGCACTGCTTCTGGATCACGTTGGTGGTGGTCAGTATTGTCTGTTCTGACATATACACAACACCACCTACCAAACCACCTACCGACGACAATAATTGTTTGGTCGAAGAGCAGAGTGAGTGAGCTCTCCTTCCAGAGGGCGCCACCATGACAGTTTCCATGAATTTGCTGATGCCGTAGACACCGATAGAACCTTACCAAGGGCAGAGATGTGGGGAGGAATCCAAACTGAGGTAACTGCGATAGCAGGACAAGAAGGGCCACAGAATTAGAGACAGCTTCTTATGATGGCGATCGATGAGGAAGGAGATGATGTGAACGATGCTGTGGAGCTCCATTCTGGTCTGAGACTGCATGACAGGGCTGTGTCCTGCGCTTCTTTACATCATTTATACCGGCACTAACCATGCCTTAGTGATACAGAAACCTGCAGCGATGGTCAGGAAATTTGAGCAACACTCAACAGAGACTCACGCATTGAGTGGATAAAAGGCGACTAGGTGGTCCCAGTCTTCCCAGTTGAGCCCATGGCAATCTCTGCTCCGGGTGTGAACTAGTCAGGATACGAAAATCTCATAAGCAATTGGCTCTGATGAGAATCGAACCGACGACCCCCCCCCCCCCCCCCCAGCCGAGTGTCCGTAGCGCTCACCATTTCACCACTGCGGCTGTTTTAGAAACAGTGTGGATCTGTTGCCGTCTTTGGCCTGAAGGGGTGCTGCCCGTGCTTTGACCAGGTCGTTCACAATCTTCACGATCTGTCTACTGTTTCCTCTAATGGTCTCACACCGTTGTCTGATCCCCCTTTCCTTCGCTTTCTTCATTTTCTCACTGATTCTCTTCTTTATAGCGCTGTAGCTCCCCCACCCCCTCCCCCGGCCTCTTGAGCGGTTCCAAGATGTTGCGTGTTTTGTGTTTTGAATGGTCAAAAAAAAAAAAAAAAAAAAAAAAAAAAAAAAAAAGGCAATGGGAAAACAATACAGTGGGAAAATTGTACATTCCCACCCCCTGCTTCTGACAGAGTTTATTTGTCTGTCCTGTGCAGTATGCCTCATCTTCTTGCGAACAAACGTGGATGGATGTGATATGAGTGGTAATGACTACAACTGTGAAAATAACAAAAAATTATATCAATGAGAAGAATGATGTAAAAAAAAAAAAAAATGCATGATATACAGGGGATCTGTGATTTTCGTCCCAATCGAAAATCTGCCACGCAGTCCACTGCTTAAGGTCTTGTGGTGAGAGAGTGTGAGAGTGAGAGAGTGGAGGGGGACTGGACCATACCATGCAAGAACTGGATCAACACTCAGGATCCTGTCCCTGAACATTTCCATTATCGACGGCGCCATCAACCAACCCAGCCTACACAAACGCACGCTTCCCCCCCCCCCCCCCCCCCCCCACACACACACACACACACACACACACACATATGCCATGTATATGCCATGGGGCCTCATGGAGTGGGGTAGGCGAAGAACATCAACAAAAAAAGTCAGGGGACACTGTTACAAGGAAAAAAAAAGCGGAAAGAGGAATGAATGTACAAAAGCACCGCGTTAGGAGGTCGCGACTTCTAAAATCTGTGCGCTTTGTGCAAAAACAGTAACAAATTCCGTACGTCATGATTTCTTGTAGATCCATACAGTTTAAATAGATCTGTCTGTCGGTGATATTTGGCTGGAGGAAATTTGTCTTTAACTTCACTTAGCGTCGAACAGCACAAAACGAAATGCAGTTCATTTTCGGGAATCTTTCTTCACACAATGGATAAACTCAACGGGTAGAAGTACAGTCTCTATATCTGTAATTATGCACTTTTAATGCTGATATACCTAACCTAAATCTGTCATTGCCCGTCGAAGATTGGGATTCAAATTTATCAAGTAAGGTCTGAAGTCATGTTGCTACTAAAAATTTCTATTCATTTAAAATCTCTCACTGTTTTGTATGTGACAGTGCCATTTCTGTAACCTACAATTAATTAAACATGGTCGAAAAATCTGAGTGAGAGTGACAGAGAGACCACGGTTATTCACTACCACTTTCTGATTGCAACATTACTGATGATGGAAGCCATGTTCTGATTAACTTGCAGAACTAACAAAACAAAACAAAACAAAAACAAAAACAAAACAAAAAACACTATATGACTCTATTTCTGTTTCAGGAAATGGTGTGAAGCTGATCGTCTCCTTCAAGTTCAATCAAAGAGACTTTGATTTCAATCAGTGATTGAAGTCTCTTTGGTTCTATGTCACAGGGCTGACGTCAACGAATCGATCCTTCGCTTGCTTTTAATTTCTTTGACTTTTGTTTCCGTGCTTTCACCATTACACGTTGCTATTCTCTACCCCCTCGCTCTGACACGTGTAGCCTCCAGTAATCGGGCGAGGCAGTGTCCTGACGGGTTCCTTTCTTTTCTGGCTTAGCCTATACAGCGTTTGGCCGCCTTAACCTCCACTCCACTTCCATTGTCTGTTGCTTTTCAAGCAGATCTACCGTCAAGGATTACCCAGATCTTTTGAAAATCCGCCTGAGAGCTTATCTTTTCACCAGCCCCTGTTGGTTGCCTCTGTGTGTTGTTGTTGTTGTTGTTGTTGTCGTCGTCGCCGTTGTTGTTCGTTTGCAACTCCTGAACCGATTTTAACGTAACTAGGTGGAAAGAGGATTATGTTCCAAACTCACTAACGTTTGGTGCCGATCTTGATCCAAGCGCGAAGCTGGTCTCCGTTCAGCAACATTTAGAAAGAAAAAAAAAAAAAAAAAAAAAAAACTTAAGAGCCATTTTCAAAGAAATTTGATGGAACGACAGGACACTGGACCCCAAAACTATCCCATCCCTTTTTGGTTCGAAGCAGTTGAATGGATCTAGGTCTAGCTAAGGAGTCCAGGAACCGCTCGACTGTGATACAGGACTCCGCTCTCCCTGACTGCCCTTCTAGTTCGTTTTTCCAACATCTGTTATCTAACTCTCTTACTTCCCTGCCTGTATAACTGCTGGCAAAACAAACAAACAGCTCGGAAAATGTAACAGCTACCAGGTTTTTTAATAGAGTAGTGTACCTTGGCAGATCGGAGTACTCCGATGGGTGAGAGGGAAGGAAGTGTGGGTGTGGTGAGGGGGTAGGGGGGGGGATAGTTTAACACCTATGAATCAGCTGTGACGAAGATGTTATACCGTACTATCCAATACACATCCTATTGTTATCGATGCATGTTCGTATATATTCCTTGGCACTAAGTATTGCAGTTGCATTTTGTTATTTTTTCGCGAGAACTATGACCTGTTATTTTGAGAAACTGTCTCTCCATTTTTCATTCAAACAATTTTTAATGTCTTCCTCCCTAGATGGGTTTAGTAGAAAGTAGATGTCCATGACATGACAATTTCTTGGTAAAGCAGAGCATATTTGTTTCCAGTTATGCTGCTTTTTTTCGGATATAAACAATTCATTGAAGTGAGCTCATGTTAAAAAAGAAAATGGAAGTAATTGCAAGTGTGAGATTAATCTTAAATGTTCAGTGTAAAGGCTGCAACATTAAAAGCATTGTCCTCTGATCTGTTGTGAAGTTCTTGATCTGAGCCAGTTCATTTGAACTACTGTTGTGGCAAAATGTTTGTCTGTCGTTTCCTCTGTCTGTCTGTCTGTCTGTCTGTCTCTCTTAAATTGCACTAATCAACCTATGCCATTAATGTGTTTTTTTCAAAGCTTTTTGTGGGTGTTTCTCCATGTCTGCTTCATTGTCTTTCTCTTCCTTTATCTCTGACTACTATCGCCGGTCGGTCGGTCGGTCTCTCTCTCTCTCTCTCTCTCTCTCTCCATCTCCCCCCCCCCCCCCTCTCTCTCCCTCTTGCCCTGATCATTTTGTTTTCTTGTTGTCGTTGTTGGTAGTGGTGGTGTTTATTGGTTTCTTTTTCTTCTTTCTTCTTTTTTTTGTCAAAGGTTCTCATGCAAGCAATTGTTGCATTTTTTTCATGTGTGTTTGTTTGATTTGCTTTTACTATAAATCGATTTTTTTTTTGCCCAGAGGGCTGGATGTAAAAAAAGCATTCATGCTTAGTCCACTACCCTCTTAAAATAAAATTCGTTCGTTCGTTCGTTTCTCTCTCTCTCTCTCTCTCTCTCTCTCTCTCTCTCTCTCTCTCTCTCTCTCTCTCTCTCCACACGTCCCCTGACAGACACATTTGTCTATATATCCTGACTGCCTCTGCTTTGATACTACTTCTTTCTTTTTATGCATTCATTGCACCATGGTGCTTTGCACTGGTCAGCTAAATGTAAACACTATTCATCGCAGTTTCAGTTTCATCAAGGAGGCGTCGCTGCGTGCGGACTATAGTCCATATACGCTACACCACATCCGCTAAGTTTTGAGACCACACTACGCATGATTTGAAGCTGATGGATATATAGGACAGCTTTCACTAGACCTTTTATGACACGCCACCTCCTCGTATCTATGGCTTCACGAAATCTGTCCATTCAGACACTGTTCATTACAAACCTTTATCAGTGGCTTTCGTGTAATTCGTAGCGATCATACCATTCTCGTGTATCCAGGTATTCCAATGATTTAGTCAGAAAACATGACCACTCTTCAACGTTTGAAATTGAAGCGGTTCTGGTCACAACTGTTTTGAAAGGAACAGAGATCAACTAAAGCCAGAATCATGTGCAGAAAATGGTCCAAAAAATGTTCACTGAATGGACAACCTCATCGCATTAGTGATGCAGCATCTCTTGAAGCTACAGATCTTGTGCTTTTCTTAAAAAAATATTTTCCTGTTGATCGATTGAAGTTCCATAAACCATCGACGAATAAACACCTCCACACCGTTTATTACCAAGATGCACGACTAAATGCAGTGCCAACATAACCATGAATGGTGAACCCCTGGAACAAGTGACCAGCTTCAGGTACTTGGGAGCAACCCTGTCCAAAGATGGCACCAGCACAGCAGAAATCCGATTCAGGATCAACTCCGCATCAGCAGCGATGGCCAGACTGAACAGAGTGTGGAAGAGCAACATCAAAGTCCACACAAAAAATTCCGGCTCTACAAGTCACTAGTTGTCTCGATCCTCTTATATGGTTGCGAGACATTTGCCTGTTTGTATATTGAAGTGGTGCTCGCAGCTGAAGGACTATGATTACGTTCGAAAGAAACACAATCCAAAATCAAACAACAGCATCACAGTGAAGGTGGAACACATCAAAATACCTTGATACACAACTGTCCAATGTCTATCCTTGATCAACTTTTGTCCTATCCTATCCTTGATCAACTATCCTATCCTATCTCTATCCTTGATCAACTGTCCTATCCTATCCTTGATCAACTGTCCTATCCATTGGGTTTATCTTTTGTGCTTTTCAAAAACTGCATGGAAGAAAAACAGGAAATATAATTCTCCATCCACAAGAGAACCTCTAATAGATGACGTGTCGGTCTTGAAGACTCCTTGGAGCCGTTTAGAACAAAATGAAACCTGATATGAAAATCCCCGGGGATATCTACAACCACCGCCTTCTTTTCCCACCTTCACACCTTCCAGTGCGCCACCCCCATCACATCTCTGGGTGGGAGGAAAGAGGGAGAGAGAGGGGAGGAAGCGTTGCAAAACAAAATGAAAAACTGCAACGGAAGAGTCTGGCCTCTGACGTGTCATGATCGATGGCGGTTTGAGAATGAGTCACAAAACAAAGGGACCCCACTTCTTTGGGAACCACATCGAGACAGGGAAGGACAAGGATCTTAGCTGGAAGGTTCATCGTGTTTTTTTTCCGAAAACAGAAACTCCGAAAACTAGAGTCTCATACTTATTCCTTTTCCTGGTCCCTGGCTCTAGATGGCGGTCAAAAAGTAATCAGCACGCAACCGGTTACTAGCGGTTATGAGAACAGATCATTAGTATTCATAGGCATGCACACTAGTATCACCGAGGCAACCATTAACGCACGGTGCCAGAAGCCCAGACAGAACTGCCGTAATTAATTGCTTTCACTTCTTGCGGCTTATTAGGGTCATGAGGTGATACAAAGACCTGTTGGCTCTCCCTGAATTTAAGAGTAGTAAAGCAAAGAGCTTTTGGTTATCTCTGAATGGAAAAGTTGCAAAAACAAAAGTGCTACTGGCTATGCCCACTTGAGGAATATAGTGAAGCAAAGAGCTTGTGGCTGTCCTTGATTCGGAGAGAGATATAAAACGAATAGCCACTGACTTGTTATGATTTGATGAGTCATAAAACAAAGAGATACTGGCTCTCTCTGAATTGAAGAGTTGTACAACTAAGAGCTTTTTTTTCTTTCTTTTTTTTTTTCTTTCTTTTTTTCCTTTTTTTTTCTTTCTTCTTTCTTTCTTTCTTTTTTTTTTTGAGGCTTCACACAGCAGTCACTGGGTACACTCGTGACTGTATGAGACTGTTTCCTCCCTAGTGTGGTTGTCGCAATGAGGCCAGTTCTGAGAACAGCCCTTGCTGCTTAATTAAGTGGTAAAAGCAGTGTCTGTGACAATCTCTCTCTCTCTCTCTCTCTCTCTCTCTCTCTCTCTCCATTATCTATTTGTCAATGCTTGCAATCAAAATATCATGATTCAGCAAGAAGCAAATAAGCAATGTTACACAATCGTATTTTTAAATCGCTATGATATCAAATATTACCATATCTTAGTACACAACGGAAACGTTTGTTTCCTTGTTCTTTGGAGTCTTTACAATTAAGGAAAGACAAATAGTAAGCGAATTTTTTTCGACCACGAAAGGTACGTACGTGGAATAGATTCAATCAATTCACTGGGAATTTTTTTAAAACAAAATGAAATGTAATCTTGTAAACTTCCAACCAAGTTTCTTCCGTGATACAACCGCCTCCACATTTGCTGCACCATAACCCGACTCACAGTTCTATTAACGGCAGTAAGTCTTGCAAAATATTGGATAAGAGCAAGCCAGCCTCTGAGGTACTGTGTTGGCCAGAGTTCCAGAAACATGGGCATGTCGTAAAGCCAGAGAACTCACTCCCTTGTGGGTAGTTCCAGGCAACGAGCCATGGAGATCTGAAGGTCAAGACATGATGGCCATGTTTGACCCTATTCATCGTGGCTTTTATCCGGCATGAAATGAGGGGCACCCGTAACTGCACCAGTCTCTCTTTATCATGCATGCAGTGGCATAAGGGTGCACCAGATTGGGTATCGAATGAAAATCATACATCTGTATGCACTACATAGGTGTTTATGTGTGTGTGTGTGTGTGTGTGTGTGTGTGTGAGTGTGTGTGTGCGCGCGCGCGCGCGCGCGTGTGTGCATGCAGCATTCAAAAATATATAAAAAGCATACTTTGTTAACAAAGTCTTAAAATTCTATCAGAGGTTTATACGGGAGCCATTGATGATCGAAAAAGTATTTTTTCCCCTTTTCATTGCATTACAGTAGCACTCTATTGAGTATCTTTGTTTCAGTAACCGATGAAAGCAGTAATGCGTGGTTTTCTCCTTTTCCATTTGCATTTGTAAATATAGAACTTAGCCAATAAAAGTATCAGATCTAACACCTGATCAGTGATAACGCCCTCACTGGTCCCAAATAAAATAAGATTTTCAGAAAAAAGTTAGATTAACACACGTTTCACAAGTACTGTTCAGCAGTCTCTCCAGACTGTTCCAAAAATTTTTTTGCAGCATGACAGTTCCAAAATAAATGTATAATAGTTTCTTCTTCCTCATCACACAAGGCACACAGAGACGATTCAATAATTTTGCGAAGAAATAGATATCTGCCTGTCGGAAGGATTCTAAGTAACAATATATACTGGAACCATCTTAACTGTGTGTGTCAGTGGTCGAAATTAGACATTTTCTAAATATGTTTTTCCAAGGCAAGTTTGCATAGTAGGTGTTCCATTTATTAAGACCTGCAGGACGAATGGGCGAGTCAACAAGAAACTGAATATACACATTTATTCCCTTTTAAAAAATCATTGTCCAATTTTTTGGATCCTGTAATTTATATCTTGGCGTCAATGTGCATTGGACTTATTTTGATATGTCTTTACTGCCTCGATAACACCAGCAAACAGTAAATAATTAGTCTTTACATTGGGAAATTTTCTACAGAAGTTTTCAAATGAGAGGAAAACTCCTTCTCCATTCATCAAATCTCTCACTTGCCATATACCTTCCTCCACCCATTGTTTAACGTAGACAATCCTCCTATCTCTTAATATATAATATTATAATGAATACAATCAGAGACAAAATCATGAATATTACTCGATATACATTTTAAAGATAATTTTTTTAAAATGTTTGAGGACATCCCTCCAAAAGGTATTGTTTGTTCTAGTCAGTAATGTATTGACATATTCACTACCCAGCACTTTAAGTTTGTCCAGTCCTGGAACAAAGAAAAAGGCAAATTCCTGAAGATTATTAGGGTTGCCATAGAATATTCTTTTTAACCAGGATATTTTAACAGACGACAAGAATGCGAAAACATTCAACATTCTTAATCCACCATTTTCATAATTTTGGCACACACTTTTTTTACTTACTCGATTTGATTTCCCATCCCACAAAAACTTGAAGAACAATGTGTCAAGTTCCTGTAAAAAATTATCCTTGGGATCTGGAAGATTACTGAATAAATGTACGATTTTTGACATTGCCAAAGTTTTTTATAACAGTAATTTTCCAAAAGGTGTTAGAAGTCTTTTATTCCATTTAGCTAGAATGCTTTTAATCTGCAGAAGCTTATTGTCAAAATTAAGATCGACAATACTATCAATATTGGTAGAAAATTTGATCCCAAGTACGGTAAAAATCCCAGATCCCAACAAAAGTTCCTATCCCTCATATATCTTATGGAGGAGTTTTTTCATGCTGCCAATCCAAATTGTGTTTGTTTTTTCATGATTTATCTTTAGACCCCGACATTAATGTGAATTGTTCTAGTAATCTAACTGCTTCTCGGAAAGACATTTCACTTCCGTCTAAATAAACAGTTGTGTCATCTGCAAACTGCGACAATAGATGATCCTTGCCATTTATAGTTAATCCCTTAATTTGATTATTCTTACGCATTAATAAGGACAAAATTTCAGCACACAAAAGATATGAATAAGGAGATAGAGGATCCCCCTGGCGGACTCCCCTGCATATTTTTAAAGAAAGGGGTGTAATTCCCATTAACGGAGACACAGGTTGTTATATCATTATAAAAAGCCTTTATCCATCTTTTTATATGGGGTCCAAAGTTAAAAAAAATCCAAAACTTTATCTATAAATCTCCATGATACCGAGTCAAAGGCTTTCTCAAAGTCTACTGTAAGAATCTGGCCCGGGATATTCTGTTTTTCAGTAATTAACAACACATCATAAAGCAGACGAATATTTTCACCAATGTATCTTCCTTTTAAAAAACCGGTTTGATCTTTATTAATTAGTTTATGTAACATAGGTTTGAGTCTATTAGCGATGGATGATGAAGCTATCTTGTATGCAGTATTCAGCAAAGAAATTGGGCGCCAGTTTTTTTAGAAGCTGTTTCGGTTTGTTATCTTTTGGTATCATAGAAATTATACCCAACCGCTGAGTAACCGACATCTGTCCTGATGAGAATCCGAAATTCAATGAACGGACCAAGAAAATACCAATGTCACGAAAAAAGAATTATAAAACTCGGTAGTAAAGCCGTCACTTCCGGGCTTTTTTTTTTTTTTTTCATTCTTTCAGAGCAGCATGTGCCTCAGCATACGTAATCTCCCCTTCCAGATATTCTTTATCTGCTTCGTCAAGTTTCGGAGCATCAAAAATAAGGTTATCTAAATCAACATCATGACTCTCTCCCTCTCTCTGTACAGGCTTTCATAAAAAGCTTGTGTTTCTTTTAGGATACCCCTGTCATCAAATACAGTCTCACCATCATTGTTTTGTACATACATATTGTTTTTATTAATGAAGTTCCTTTTTTCCAAGTTACAAAAATACCTGCTTGTCTTTTCGCCGTCCCGTAGCCACAAGGCTCTTGATCTTACCAGCATTCATTCCTTCAAGCCTTTTATTTTCTTATTTCTTCCAAGTTGTTTTTTTTTTCTCTTGAAGAGTATCAAGAGCATGAGCATCTAAGTTATTTTCTATTTCGTTAATATCTTTTAATAATTGTTTTTCTTGTCTGTGTTCTTCTTTCTTCTTATATGCACCATATGAAATAGTTTTCCCCTCGAATTTCCATAAGGAGAGTTTCAAAGAACAGTTGATCGTTTATTTGAAACTGTATACTTTCGTCAGGAATGTTACCTAAATTGTCAAAATCATAAACCAGATGGCATACTGTCTTTTGATATCATTAACTAGTTGCTTCACAATATTTATATATTCCTTGTCTTTTAAAAGGGAGTTATTAAATTTCAGGTATTGCTTATCTCTTTTTCCAAATTACCTTTTAACTCAAGGGAGACCATGGAGTGATCAGGTCGATATCCAGAAGTTATTCCAACCCCTCTAGTTTCAACGAGTAAAGAATCCGATATCAAGAAGTAATCCAGTCTGCTCTGTTGTACCGAATTGAATCTTCTCCAGGTGTAACCTCTCTTTACTGGATAAAGATGTCTCCACACGTCCACTAAATCAAAAAATCCCATCATGTCAATAATAGTATTGCGACTTCGTGGGCGATTTATATACTACTATAATTTCTGGCGTCTAACTTGGGATCAAGTACAACATTCCAATCTCCACCTATAATTATATTTTCATTACCCATATTTTCCAGAAGATCACAAATATGCTCAAAGAAATGGAAATAATCTCTGTTACTACTTCCATATAAATTGACGAGAGAGATTCTCTTGTTTCTAAACTCGATATCCAACACTAAATAGCATCCCTCTGGGTCTCTGGTTTATATTATGTAATTTATATTCGAAATTGTTATTAAACAGCACAGCTACCCCCCCGTTTTTATTAGTCTCTTTACCAGATAAGTAGCAGTCATAACCCCAACAAGCTCTTATAAATTTTTTTCGGACTCAAACTTCCAGTGAGTCTCCTGTAAAATGTATATATTACCTTTTTGTTGCCTTAAAAAATCAAAAACGTCTTTTCTTTTCTTGTGATCACCTGGCCATCACCTAGGCCATTGCAATTGTAAGAATATATTTTAAAAAGAGTATGTTCTGATTCAGTCATGGTAAGCTCGGTAAAAGTATATTCTTTAAGAAGCACTGTAG
>JADBJO010012664.1:30559-35559 GCA_016801955.1 Conus betulinus | reverse complement strand
TTTCAGCTAGAAAGTTTTCATTTCATGGAAGAAATTCAGGAGGTATACTCCTTTTAGTAAGAAATGTTTGGAAAAATATGTAAAAGAGATTCAGATAAATTGTGACAATACAATTGTTATAAGAATAGATAAAACTGTTTTTGGTGTGAATAAAGATGTCATTTTTGTTGGTTGTTATATTGTTCCAGAGGGGGGCCCTCTGTATAATGATAAGGTTATCAAAGATGGTACTTTTTATTAGAAGAGGCTTTGTTGGAAAAGTTTGATAAAGATGACGTATACTTTATTGTAACTGGTGATATGAACGCACGAACAGGTCAGATGCAATCTGAGCATGAAGATATGACTATTTGTGATTTTGATTTGTATGAAATGGATGACATTTTTTTACGTAATTCAAAAGATATGGTTGTAAATAGTTTTGGGAAAACGTTACTGGATTTTTTGTTTTTCTGTTTGATATGAATATTTTAAATGGGTTTTGTGATGGAGATAAAGAGGGTAATTACACTTTTGTATCCCCTAATGGATGTAGTGTGGTTGATTACTTTTTGATTCATGTTGATTTATTACCGAAATTTGATTTACATGTTGGTGACTGTCATGAGTCGGCCGAACGTTCTCGAGCATTTAGGCAAATTAAGGGTAGTTTTGCTGTTGTTGAGAGCAAGTTCCTTGGGTTCTTCAAGTGTGCAAATTCAGGCATCACCAGGGGGGGGAATACCCCGAGTAGTTTACTGAAGGAGGGAGAGTACTGGGAAGTGTTTTCGCATGTCCGAGGGATAGCGACAAGTAGTTGCCGACCTGCCGGTCCTGGATAGAGAAGAGTGTCCACCTTCAGACTGGCTATTAACTGGGCTGAAAGGAAGGCAATCGTGTCAGGTGACCGTTCGGGGTAGGCGACCGTCAGCCTGCAGGCAGAGTACAGTGACCACTCAGTCGTCGTTCTTCTTCTGAGGAATGAATGGAAGGCTTCGGCCTATTGAGTGGTTTGCACCTTGTTGTCTATAGGGTGTGTAGTCACCACTTGAAGCATCAGTCCTGGCTGGTAGAGAAGTCCAGGCTGTTAGTATAATGGGTAGCTTTGGGGAATGGAACATGAGTTGAATAGAGGTTATGCATTAACCACTTGGTACCAAGTCCTTGTTGTGCTAACAGTTGTGGTGTGTGTGTGTGTATGTGTAGGTGACTAGTGATTCCATTGGTGGAACAAAAATAACTCAGGGATTTATTGGTACAAATCGTGTGATATGTGTGAGCCAGTGATTCCATTGGTTGAACCAGTTAAACTCGGGTCTCTCTCTTTCTTTGAGAATGGATATAAGGTGCCTGGAAAACCAGGAAGGTGTGACTCACTTAAGGGAAAGTGAACTCGCCCATCTTGCTGAGGGCTCAAGAAAATACAGCGAGAAGCAGAGGTTTGCTGTCGCCTCGTTGTCTCCTAGGTGGGGACGTAAGACAGTGGAGGTTGCTGTAGCCTCGGAGCCGACGACGAGAAGAATTGTCTCCCGTGTGGGGACGGTCGACAGCAAGACGTGTTAGCCTGTTGGAGCCTAGACAGGGAGCTGCCAGACAACGGTGGGGTGTTTGCAGCCGGAGAAGACCTGTGGGAGAGGCCGACAGGAGCCCTTTCCGTGGAGAGGGCGAGTGTGCGGTGGAGTCCGGAAGACTGGTGTGAGGGTGCGACTAAAGCTACGTTGCCAGTGTCCCCCAACTGGGATTTGGCCAATCGGGAGGACACAACAGTGTGGCAGCTTCAGCTCGTGGTCGCACAATGTGATGAGAGAAACTGAATCAACCAAGGAATGCTGGCAAGTTATGGACGTTTCATTTGTTCTTAAGTTTATAAATGTGCAAATGTAATAGTGAAATATCGTCTTTCCTGGTTAAGTAAGAATCACTGAAGAACAGGGGATGCGATTTATGAGATTGTCTGTATGGTGTTTACATTGTTGTATGATACAGATAATTGTGTTGTGTAGTGACGGGTGGGGGCTCGGAGTCAAGTTAAATAAAAGTTGATTTATTTCCTGTGAAAATTTTATTGGTTTCCCGTCACCTTTGTGCGGGCCCGATGTGAGTGACAGAGTGCATGTGCCTATGCGAGAGCGCATTTTGGTTGTGAAAGCGTAAATACTTCTGTCTATAACCCCCTGCATCCCTGCATATCATAATCATATTTCAATAACGAGGGGGAGCGTCGGAGACCCCAGTGACTGTGTTCATTCGTGGCACTTGCCAATCGAAGTTGTATGGAATAATGTTCACCGGAATCTGGAAAGTAACCAGGTTAAATAATCAGGTGAAGAAAAAATTGTTTGGTCGAATGAAAATGTCCATAAATATAAAGACGAACTTGATAGTGATGTTTCCAAAGTTGCTTACAGTCAGCCCTCCTACAAATGGATATTGATATAAATGATAGTTTAAACCTTTTTGTTAATGCTTTATATGGAGTTGCTGCATGTATGGTCCGCACGGTAGGTCAAGGTCGAATAAAAAAAAGTAATGACTGGTTTGATGCTGAATGTGAGAGAAAGAAAGCAGAAGTAAAAAGGCTGCTAAAAAGATTTCAGCGATGTAAAACAGCTAGAGATAAAAAAGAAAAAAGAGTAGAATATGCAGTGTCACGAAAAGAATACATCAAACTGAGAGAAACTAAGCAATTAGAATTTGAGGAAAATAGACTAAAGAAATTAAGAGAATCCACAACGATTCTAAAACATTTTGGTCAGTAATAAGATCTGTTAATAAGAAAAGCTTAATTTATAATGAAATCTCCATCCAACAATGGTATGATCACTTTTTTCATGTTTTCAATGATTCAGATAATACTGTTCCTCTGGAAGAAGACGTTTCACTGGATGATGAGGATGAATCTGTGCCATTGTTCAATAACACCATTTCTAGAGAAGAAGTAATGGATGGTATTAGACATTTAAGGACAGGGAAAAGTGCTGGACCCGACAGAATTGTTGGAGAAATGTTAAAAGAAGCAAATTCTATCGTAGTTGACTACCTTGTTCGCTTATTTAATGAGCTTTTTGAACACGGCAATTTCCCTTTAGAATGGGCTAAATCTATTATCATTCCAATTTATAAAAAAGGTGATTCCAGTAATCCAGATAATTATCGTGGTATAGCACTCACTAGTACCATCAGTAAAGTGTATACTCATATCTTGAACAAAAGATTGTCAAAATGGGCTGAAAATGAGGAAAAATATTAGAAGAACAAGCAGGTTTCAGAGCAAATTATAGTACTATTGATCATATATATACACTATATTCACTTGTACAGAAATATTTATTGAGCAATTCTAAACTCTATGTAGCCTTTGTCGACTTCAGGAAGGCTTTCGACTCTGTGAATCGAAATACACTTTGGAACGTGTTGCGTAAAAGTGGAGTGAATGGAAAACTTTATTCGGCTATTCGTGGTATGTATAATTCTGTGTTGGCATGTGTGCGTGCAAAGAGTGAATATTCTAATTATTTTGACTGTCCCAAAGGGTGTAAAACAAGGCTGCCTTTTTTTGAGCCACAGTTTTGTTTTTCTTTTTCATTAATGAGTTAGCAATTGAAATATCAAAAAAAAAGGAAAGCACGGTATTCAGTTAATCTCAGGAGCTGTTGAGATATTTTTTGCTTCTTTTTGCTGACGATGTTATTCTAATGTCTCAAACAGTTATAGGTCTCCAAAACCAATTAAAGTCACTAAAAGAAGAAACAGATCGTTTAGGATTAACTGTTAATTTATTAGATAAAACTAATATTATTGTATTTAGAATGGTGGGGCACCTTTCAACGCATGAAAAATGGTTCTATGGAAATGAAGAAATAAAAGTTGTCAATTCTTATAAATACCTAGAAATGATATTTTCAACAAGATTAAGTTTGAATTTTGCTTGGGAAGAGGGAAGCAGAAAGGGTAGAAAGGGTGTAATTGAAATTTTGAAAGTCATTAAAAAAAGCTTAATACTATTGACTGTAATCTATTTTGGAAATTATTTGATGCCCAAATAGAACCTATTCTTACTTATGCTGCTGAAATATGGGGTTTGTACTCTAATCAGAAAATGGAAAGAGTGCATACATACGCTATAAAACGTTTTCTCCATTTACCTTTACATGCTTCTAATACCATGCTATACGGAGAAACCGGCCGATATCCTCTGTACATAAGATCTTTTGTCAAGTGCATAAAATACTGGCTAAAAATTGTAAAATTGCCTCAGTCTCGATTGTGCAAACAAGCATACGACATGATGGTAATTCAACTCGAGACTGGTAAAGAGAATTGGGCCTATCAAGTTAAAAAAGTATTATGTGTAAATGGTTTTGGTATTGTATGGATGTTACAGGGAGTTGGAAATGATAGACAATTTATTTCAGAGTTTAAAGACAGACTGATATGTTCGTACAAACAAACTGGCATTCGGCTATTGCGAGCAATGAAAAATACAGTTGGTTTTCTTCATTTAAAATGTCTTTCAAGCTGAAAAATATCTATATATTATAACAGACAAATGGCATAGGATCAATTTTGCTCGATTTCGATTCAGAACTCTCGGATTTAATACAAAGAAAAGATGGTATCTGCCTGGGGCTTCCTCAGAATCTTCGTGCCCTATGTGTGGTTATGATGTTGAGGATGAAAAACATTTCTTGTTCCATTGTACAGGATATGTAACATTACGGAACAAGTGTGATTTTTTTTTTCAAATGACGAAATGATTATTAAATCAGTTGCAAAATTTATAGCAGAGGCTCAGAAATTGAGAAAAGAAAAGATTAACCACTATGATGCATAACCCATTAATATGATGAAGACAAAAGTGAATGTTCATATATCATATGATAAAGTGGATGGTCGAATTACATATTTTTGATTGCGTGTGTGTTGTGTGTGTGGTGTGTGTGTATGCGTGTGTGTGTGTGTGTGTGTGTGTGTGTGTGTTGTGTGTGTGTGTGTGTGTGTGTGAAACTGGGTGGGCTGGT
>JADBJO010012664.1:20000-27500 GCA_016801955.1 Conus betulinus | reverse complement strand
ACCCAAACCATCTTACTACAACCACCACCTATCACCCACCACCAACAGCACAACGGAACCTTACATCGCGGTCTGTTTACACAATGACTTCCATTTCCCTTTAACTCCCTAACCAGCAGATGGGGGGGAGGGTTCCGACCAACTTGCTCCAACCACCACCATCACCACCATCAACAATACAACGGAACCTTTCACCGTGGTCTCTGTTTCATAATGATTTCCATTTCCCTTAAAACTCCCTAAGCAACAGGGGGGGGGGGGGGGGGGGAGGGGGGAGGCGGGGGGCGGGGGGGGGAGGGGGGGAGGCGGGGGGCGGGGGGGGGGGGGGGGGGAGTCACTCCTGGCGACTCCAGAGCCGCGAGCGAAGAAAGGATTCCAGAGTGGAACTGACACGAACCTGCAGTATTGAGTTTCATCCCATTACGTAGGATCGTCTTTTTTGAGAGAACGGCAATACCCCCAAGTATCATCATCTCTGATCGCGCCACTTAAGTAGTGTTAACGAGGTCAGCGCCGTGTGAACCAGCATCTGTGTAACCTCGTTGCCAAACCGTTAGAGCGGGAAAAGCGGGGGAGGGAGGGAGGGAAATGTGGGGGTGGGGTGGGTGGGGGAGGATGTGATCAGGGTGGGTGGGGAGAGGAGGGAGACCAAGGAGGAGGAGGGATAGATTCATTAACACTCTTTCCGTCAAAGGAGGAACAGCACGCCCTACAGATTTTTTGACCAAAAAAGGTCAAAGGAAGACGCGAGGTGCTGAAATTCTTGCGGAACTCTTAGATCAATATTTTTCAGTCCACACAAACGTACGCAGGCAGATTAGAAATTAAAGAAAAAAAAAAAAAAACGGGGGGGGGGGGGAGGGAGGGGTTGTACTCCACTGTGATGACGCGGTTTTCCACTGGAAAGGAGCAGTCCTGATGTTCACACAGAGAAACCTTGGCTTTAGGCTGTGTCAGACCAACCGACATAGGCTAGAACACCAGGCTACATCAAAATGTTGTTATGCTCTACATAGATATGCGGGGATTGTCTTCACTCGTAACCAGCTCCTAGCATAGCATAATCAGTCTCCCAAAATCCCTCGAAGTTGGAGTGTGGCTGCCCATGTGGCGGGGTAATCAAAAAAACGGTCACCACAAGTGATGTTCTCATCCCCAGCTGATGCATTTGCACCATAGTGTTCAACTGCTTCGGCTGCTCGGATGATCCCGGGAGTCTTTTAGCCAGGGTACTACGACAATAACAGCAACAACACCACCACAGAGAAATGAGGCCGTGCACTACGACACAGCACTATGCAGTATCAGCAGTACAGCGATACAGCATAACCATGCAATGCCAGCACGTACAGCGATCAAGCCATGGTGTGCATAAAGCAGCACACTATGCAGTACGATCAGCAGTACAGTGGTGTACAGCATAAAGCCATGCAATGCCAGCACTATGCAGTACGATCAGCAGTACAGTTGTGTACAGCATAAAGCCATGCAATGCCAGCACTATGCAGTACGATCAGCAGTACAGTGGTGTACAGCATAAAGCCATGCAATGCCAGCACTATGCAGCACGATCAGCAGTACAGCTGTGTACAAAGCCAGCAATGCCAGCACTATAAATCAGCAGTAACAGTGGTGCAGAATAAAGCCATGCAATGCCAGCAACTATGCAGCACGATCAGCAGTACAGCTGTGTACAGCATAAAGCCATGCAATGCCAGCACTATGCAGCACGATCAGCAGTACAGCTGTGTACAGCATAAAGCCATGCAATGCCAGCACTATGCAGTTTCGATCAGCAGTTCAGCTGTGTACAGCATAAAGCCATGCAATGCCCAGTTTCCCGTTTCACTTTCATCAAGGAGGCGCGTCACTGCGCGCGGACTAGTCCATAAAACGCTACACACCACATAACTAAAAAAAAGTTTTGAGACCACACTGCGCATGATTTCAAGCTGATGGCTAAAAAGAATTAACCACCAAGATGAGAGAAGTGAAGAAGAAGGGGTCTCGTGGCTACGACTTAGCAGATGTCTGACCTAACAGCATTCGCCCAGCTCGCTGGTCAGACCTCGAGTGACCTACCTGTGCGATACTATACAATACATTGCCAAAATAACCACAAACGCAGAGCGATACTATGGATTGCAATAGCAGTAACATAACAATCAAATGCACACAACTACAAAGGGATAAAAAACCCAGTTCAGAGGACCGCGTCCTGTTAAGGGCAGATGCCACCCTGTCGGGAATAGACATGATGAGGGAAGTTATGGAATAAAAGAGAGGGCGGGAAGGAGGCAGAGTAAAAGGGGAGGGGGGGGGAAGAGAGGTGGGAAAGAAAGGGATGAAATAGGGGAACAGTTAAGGGGGAAGGGTGGGAAAAAGATGAGAGACAAGACGGAGGAAAAAGAAAAAGAGAGGAAAAGAAATGAGGCAAGGTACTGGGATAAAAGAAGGATTGCGGGGAGGAGGGGGGGGGGGAGGGGAGAGAGATGAAATAGAGGGAGGAAGTTGTGGGATAAAAGGGGGGATCGGGGAGGAGGGGGGGAGGGGAGAAGATGAAAGTAGAGGGAGGAAAGTTAGGGGGGGGGGGGGGGGAAGACGGAGAGAAAGGGCTGGAGGGAGAGAAACAAACACGGGAACAGAGAACGACCAACAGAGAGGGGGAACAGAGAGAGGGGAACAGAGGGAGGAAGAGAGAGGGGGGAGAGGAAAAGGGAAGGAGGGGGGGAAAAGAGGGGGAACAGAGAGGGGAACAGAGAGTGAAAGAGACGGGACAGAGAGGAAACCGAGAGGGGGCAAAAGGGGGGGGGGGGGGGGCGGGGGGGGGGGGGGGGGGGGGGGGGCAACAACAAGGGAAGAGAAGGGAAAAGGAAAAAAATGAGAGGGGAAAGAGAGGAGAGAAGCAGGATGTATAGGGAAAAAAGAAAGGAAGGAAAAGAGAGGAAAAGAACGGGAAAAGAGAGGAAGAGCGAGGGAAAAGAGAGGGGAAAAGAGGCAACGAAAGAGAAAAAGAGACAGCGGAAAGAAATACGAAAAGACAAGAGAACAACGACAAGGAGACAAAAGAGGAAAAAGAGAGGGGAAAGATAAGGGAAAGAAAGGGGAAGAGAGAGGGACCCAGGGATGGAGCAACAGAAGGGAAAAACAAAGGTGTGGAAAAGGGAGGAGAAAAGAGAGGGGAAAAGATAGGGGTTAGCACGGGGGGGGTTAGAAGAAGGAGCAGGTGAAAAGCGAGGGAAAGAGAGGGAGGAAAAGAAAGAGGGGAAATGGAGGGGGAAAACAGAAGGGAAAATTTTGAGTTACTGTCTTTCCCAACAACGGTTATGCCTCGATGGGTTCTCCCAACCAATCCCAAGCATGTTAACAAAACTGAACAAACCACATCATCATGTGTGTGTGTGTGTGTGTGTGTGTGTGTGTGTGTGTGTGTGTTGTGTGGTGTGTGTGTGTTTTAGTAGGTGCGTGAGCCAGGTGTGTGTGTTGTGGTGTGTGTGTGTGTATGTGTGTGTGGCGGTGCGTTGCGTGCGTGTGTGTGGTGAGGTGCGTGTGCGTGCGTGCGGGCGTGCGTGCGTGCGTGCGTGCGTGCGTGCGTGTGTGTGTGTGTGTGTGTTAGGCGGCAAATGGCCAAATCCTAAACAAGTGTGGTGTGCTGTGTGTTGTGTTTGTGTGGTGGTGTGTGTATGTGTGTGAGAGAGAGAGAGAGAGCGAGAGAGAGAGAGAGAGAGGAGAGAGAGAGAGAGACAGGACAGACAGACAGACCAGACAGACAGACAGACAGACAGAGGACAGAGAGACATAAAGCGTGTCCGAGACAAAATCATCCTTTTTGTAAGTTCGACTGTTTACATAAAAAATACAAAAAACCCAGACACTACAAAATTTAATTCAGTTTCTTTCCGTCCGTTTTAAAACCCCCTTCATCTTCCACACGAAACAAGAAACGTTGTCATAAAATGGCTAGAGCTCCAATGCAAAATCTTTCTCAATTACGTTCAACCATTATTTTCATCCCCTTGCACTAAAAAATGATGACGTGGTGTTATTGTGGAATAGCCTCTCTCTCCCCTCCGTCGTTTCTCTCGCATGCTGCGCGTGTTGCTCCTCACGCTAGCCATCCTGGATTATCGCCCCGACTGTGGGCAAAGTCGGGGCAACATGGCCGCCATAGATCGGTCTGAAGAGTAAACTGTCTGCCCCAAGGGGTGAGGGAACTCATGTTTTATTTACTTAGTTTTACAGACTATTTCAGTTATGTTTTTGTTCGTACTGAATCTCCAACGGGAAAGTAAATTTTACTTTCGACCTATGCCAAAGGCGGTGCGTGGTCGTTGTAACATGCCTGTTCGGGTGTTGTGCGTGTGTGCGTACATGCTCCCTGCCCCCCCCCCCCTACCCCCCCTCTCTCTCTCTCTCTTCTCTCTATCTCGTCTCTTTCGCTCTCTCTCTGTCTGTCTCTGTCTGTCTGTCTGGTCTGGCTCTGTCTGTCTCTCTGTATGTGCCTGACAGAGAGAGAGAGAGAGAGTAAACAGAGAGACACAGACAGACAGAGACAAAGAGACAGAGAGGTGCGTGAGTGTGTGTACGCGTGCGCGCACGTGTATATGTTTTCGGAGTGTGAGTGTGCTTGTGTGTGGTGTGTGTGTGTGTGTGTGTGTGTGTGAGAGAGGAGGAGAGAGAGAGAAACAGACAGACAGACACTCAAAGAGAGAGAGAGAGAGAGAGAAGAAACAGAGGCAAAGAGACAGACAGACAGACAAGACAGAGAGAAGAGACCAAGAGACAGAGGAGACGGGAAGAACTAGCGACAGAGACCCGATTTACTTTTGCAGCCAAGACAAGCAGAAGCAAGCACTTGCTGTATGAGAAAGGGAGGGAGGGAGGGAGGGAATGAGGGAGGGAGGGAGGGAGGGAGGGAATGAGGGAGGGAGGGAGGAAAAAGGCGGGCCGCGCGAAATGCCTCGTGACCCAATCAACGAAGTGAAGATGATGGAGGAGTCTGATGAAGAGCTTCAAGACATGGCGCCCGCGCTCAGAGTAGCTGTGTCGCTGATTGAGGGTGGTATCGACTGGGGCTGTTGGAGAGGAGAGAGGAGAGAGAGAGGGGGGGGGGGGGAGAGAGAGTGAAGACAAAGAGATAAGAGAGAGAGAGAGATAGAGAGAGGAGAGAGAGAGGAGAAGAATGAAGACATAGAGAGGAGTGAGGTGAGAGAGAGAGACAGACAGACAGACAGCAGAGACAGAGAGAGAGACACACAGAGACAGAAGGAAGACACGAGAGAGAAAGGGGGGAGGAGAAAGAAAGAAAGAGAGAGAAAGACACATAGATAGAGAGAAGAGAGAGACATAGACAAGAGACAGAGCAGAGTGAGAGAGTGTGTTTAGAGAGAGAGAGAGAAGGAGAGACGGAGAGAGGAGGAGAGAGAGAGAGAGAGAGAGAGAGAGAGAGAAGAGAAAGAGACGGGAAAGAGAGAAAAAAAGACAGAGCGAAAAAGAGAGAGACAGAGAGAGAGAGAGAGAGAGAGAGAGAGTGAGTCAGTGAGAGATAGAGAAAGAGAAAGGAGAGAGGAGTTATGTAGATAGAAAAAGAGAGAGAGAGAGAGGAGAGAGAGAGAGGAGAGAGGGAGAGAAAGACAGAGAGAGAGAGAGGGAGAGAAGACAGAGAGAGGACAGAGAGAAACAGAGAGAGAAACAGAGAAAAAGAGCAGAGAGAGATAGAGGCAGCAAGGGTAGAGAGACAGAGAGCAAGAGAGAGACAGAGAGAGAAATGAGAGAGAGAGAGAGATGGAGAGAGAGAGAGAGGAGAGAGAGAGAGAGAGAGGGGGGGGGGGGCTGGGAGATAACAGTTGGAGAAGGGGGGGAACATGATGAGTGGAATGAGGGATGAGTTGAGTAGGGAGTGGAGCAAAATAGGGTGTGTGGATGAGGATGGGGTGGTGGGGGTGGTCGGGGGCGGAACAGAGCAATTTTATAGACCTACTTAGTGACGGTGACTTTTCGTCTGAAACAAGACGCACATCGTTCCTTAAAAGATGCTTTGGCCATCAAGAGCCCATTTAAATGAATGGGTTTGAACTCCTGTAGTTCTGAGTGGAGAGAGAGAGACAGAGAGAGAGACAAGAGAGAGAGGGAAGAGAGAGAGAGAGGAGACAGACAGAGAGAGAGACAGACAGACAGACAGACAGACAGAGAGAGAGGAGAGAGAGAGAGACAGTTAGACAGACAGAGAAGACACGAGAAAGGAGAGAGAGAGAGAGAGAGAGAGAGAGAGAGAGAGAGGTGAGGAAGGAAGAGAGGGAGTGTGGGAAGAAAAACTAGGACAGCGGAGAGAGAGAGAGAGAGAGAGAGAGAGGAGAGAGAGACGAGAGAGAGAGAGGAGACAGACAGACAGACAGACAGACAGACAGACTGACAGACAGAGACAGAGATAGAGAGGCAGAGACAGAGAAAGAATGAGAGCGCGAGAGACGCACAGACAGACAGAGAAAGACAGACATACAGAGAGAAAGGCAGACAGACAGACAGACAGACAGACGGACAGACAGACGGATAGGCAGACGGAGAGATAGAGCAGGAAGTGGGTGGGTGGAGGAAGGAAGGGAGGGGGAGTGGGAGGACAATAGGAAGGCGGGGGACACAGGCGAAGAGGGGGTTGACAGAACTAATGGAGACTAGGGATTCCACTGATGTGTTAGTGACGAAGATTTTTCTTCCAGAAAAAAGATTCCAATTTGACTTGAAAAGATTGCTTTTTATATCCCAGGTTCAGATTTCATGGGTTCTTCGCTCATAGTCACACACACACACACACACACACACCACACACACACACACACACACACACACACACACCGACCGACAGACAGACAGACAGACACAGACAGACTGACTGACAGACAGAGACAGACAGACTACACACACTGACTGACAGACAGAGACAGACAGAGATACACAAACGGACAGAGACAGACAGAAGACAGACAGAGATATACAGACAGACAGAGACAAACAGACTGACACAGACAGAGACAGACAGACAGACAAACAGAGACAGACAGACAGAGACAGACAGAGAAAACAGACTGACAGACAGACAGAGAAAGAGACAGAAGAGACACAAAAAGAGACAGACAGACAGACAGACAGACAGACAGACAGAGATATACAGATAGACAGACAGAGAACAGAAAAGAGACAGACAGACAGACAGACTGACAGACAGACAGAGGAGGGTGGGTGGGAAGGGAGGTGGCAACCGGGGGGGGGGGGGGGGGGGGGGGGGGGGAGGGGGGTGCGTTTTAAAATCTCTTCCAGGCATTGGCAGAATATTAATTAGTAAAATTACTCCATGAAAGCTGGAAAAAGAATGGCAACAATACAGTTTTCTTGTGCAACTCGACTATCTTTTAGAACTGTAAAAACGTACTCATATGCAAATCACGCTACTTCGATATCTACAACGTTGTTCTCTCTCTCTCTCTCTCTCTCTCTCTCTCTCTC
>JADBJO010012664.1:7500-10000 GCA_016801955.1 Conus betulinus | reverse complement strand
CTGGTTACGTAACATATAACGCGCAAAGTATCCCTCCAGTCGTTCAGTCTGCAAAATATCCCTCAGTCATGTAACGTGCAAAGTATCCTTCCAGTCATGTAACGTGCAAAGTATCCTTCCAGTCATGTAAAGTGCAAAGTATCCCTCCAGTCACGTAATGTGTAAAGTATCCCTCCAGTCACGTAATGTGTAAAGTATCCCTCCAGTCATGTAATGTGCAAAGTATCCCTCCAGTCATGTAATGTGCAAAGTATCCCTCCTGTCATGTAATGTGCACAGTATCCCTCCAGTCATGTAAAGTGCAAAGTATCCCTCCAGTCATGTAATGTGTAAAGTATCCCTCCAGTCACGTAATGTGTAAAGTATCCCCCCAGTCGTGTAATGTGCAAAGTATCCCTCCAGTCATGTAATGTGTAAAAGATCCCTCCAGTCACGTAATGTGCAAAGTATCCCTCCAGTCATGTAACGTGCAAAGTACATCACGAGTCATGTCATGTGTAAAGTATCTTTTCGTCCTGTGAAGTACAAAGCATCCCTTTAGTCACGCCAAATAAAGCTATAGCCCGTGTCATTTACTTTACACACAATCCCCTCGATTCACGTAAACTTCAAAATACCCTTCAGTTATTAGCTGCATGTTGAATCATGTAACGTACAAACTGTATCTTGAATCATGCATGTAACGCGCAAACTTTCTCTTCAGTCATATCATGTAATGATTATCCCTCGAGGAGTGTGACGTAGAAATCATGCCTACGTCATGTAAAGTATGTAAAGTGTCGCTTTAGTGGTGTAACATGAAACTATTCCTCCTGTCGTATAATATACAAAATATGCCTCGTTACACGTAAAGTACAACGTATCCTTTTAGTCACGGCACACAAACGTTCCTCGGGTTAGCTAGTGTACAAACTATCCCTAAATTCATTCAGAGTACAAAGTACCCTATAGTCATGTAAAGGTCAAATCATACAAAATACAAAATGCCCTTTTAGTCATGTAAAGTACAAACCATCCCTCGAATCATGTAAAGTGAAAAGTGTTGCTTTAGCCATGTATCCGACAAACTATCCTTCGAGTCAGGTCAAGTGAAAAGTGACCCTTTAGTCATGTAACCGACAAACTATCCTTCGAGTCTGGTAAAGTGCAATGTAACCGACAAACTATGCTTCGAGTCATGTGAAGCGCAAACTGCCGTTTATGTCATGTATCCGATAAACTATCCTTCGTGTCAGGTAAAATACAAAGTGCCGCCGCTTTAGTCATGTAACCGACAAACTATCCTTCGAGTCAGGTCAAGTGCAAAGTGCCACTTTAGTCATGTAAAATACAAAGTGCCGCCGCTTTAGTCATGTAACCGACAAACTATCCTTCGAGTCAGGTCAAGTGCAAAGTGCCACTTTAGTCATGTAAAATACAAAGTGCCGCCGCTTTAGTCATGTAACCGAGAAACTATCCTTCGAGTCAGGTCAAGTGCAAAGTGCCACTTTAGTCATGTAAACTACAAAGCGCCCCTTTAGTCGTGTAACCGACAAACTATCCTTCGAGTCAGGTAAAATACAAAGTGCCACTTTAGTCATGTATCCAACAAACTATCCTTCGAGTCAGGTAAACTACAAGGTGCCACTTTAGTCGTGTATCCAACAAACTATCCTTCGAGTCAGGTAAACTACAAGATGCCACTTTAGTCATGTATCCAACAAACTATCCTTCGAGTCAGGCAAAATACAAAGCGACCCTTTAGTCATGTATCCAACAAACTATCCTTCGAGTCAGGTAAAATACAAGGTGCCACTTTAGTCATGTATCCAACAAACTATCCTTCGAGTCAGGTAAACTACAAAGTGCCACTTCAGTCATGTAACCGACAAACTATCCTTCGAGTCAGGTAAACTACAAAGTGCCACTTTATCATGTAACCGACAAACTATCCTTCATGTCAGGTGAAGTGAAAACTGCCACTTTAGTCATGTAACCGACAAACTATCCTTCGTATCAGGTAAAGTAGAAAGTGCCGCTTTAGTCATGTGAAATGCAAAGCGCCTCTTTAGTAAAGTAACCGACAAACTATTTGTCGTGTCAGGTAAAACACAGAATGCCTCTTTCGTCATGTAAAGTACAATGCGCTCTTTTTAGTCATGTAAGCAACAAGCTATCCGTCGTGTCAGACATAGTTGAAAGTGTCACTTTAGTCACGTAATGGGCAAAACTATCCTTCGTGTCATGTAAAGTACAATGCGATCTTTTAGTCACGTGACGTAGAGACTATCCCTCAAGTCATAAGTACAGAGTGTCTTTCTAGACATGTAAAGTACGATCTATTCCTCGAGTTTATGTAAAGTACAAACTGCCCCTTTAGTCAAGTAACATGAAACTGTCCCTGCAGCCATGTAAAGTACAATGTCATGCGACGTAGAACTGTCCCTAGAGTCTTATCACGTACAAACTGTCCCTTTAGTCATGCCACGTACAAACTATCCTTCGTATTCTATAACATGGA
>JADBJO010012664.1:0-5000 GCA_016801955.1 Conus betulinus | reverse complement strand
GAGAGAGACAGACAGACAGACAGACAGACAGAGAGAGCGAGAGCGAGAGAGAGAGAGAAAACCAGAGAGAGAGAGAGAGAGAGAGAGAGAGAGAGATTTAGAAGAAACGTGCAATAGGACTACATAGTAAACAACTAGCTAATCTAAATCTTGAAAGGTTTGAAAAGATTCAAACTGATCCCAAATTAACTTAACATTAGAAACAAGGCAACATACATTCTACCACTTACGGAGACAGGAACGTTTTCATTGAATCACATTTTACCAGTATATGCTCAATTGTCAGTTCTTCAGAGCGGACACACTTAATGTCTTTCCAGTACTTTATCGTTAAAGCATTTTGACAAAAAGTCTGCAGGACAAGGTAACAATTGATCTACTTGCACACGGCGCATTCAGTAATGAACAATACTTTGGGGGGTGGGGGTGTGGGGGGGGGGGAGGAGAGGGGTGTAAAACAGCGCGAGACGGCAAAGAAGTGAAGAACACAGTAGGCACACCACCACAACATCGAAGCAACAGAAAACAGAGAAAACGTGGAAGATCAGGATGAGGGAAAGATTGGGGGGGGGGGGAGGGGTGGGCGTGAGAAGGGTGGGTGACGGTGAAGAGGAGGAGGGAGCCGGGGGTGGAGATGTGGAACATTGTTGTGAAAACATCTCTCCCTCCCTCCTCTCAACCCCCACCCCAGCCTAGTTCCTCCCCTCTCCCCGCCTCCCTTTCCCCCACCACCTCATCACGCCCCCCCCCCCCCCCCCCCCCCCAACATCGTCGGGGGCTGCGGTAGTTTTCAACCCCCAGGGGCACTAAACAAGACGGTTCCCGCTTTGCTCTCTCTCTCTCTCTCTCTCTCTCTCTCTCTCTCTCTCTAGCCGAGCGTGCGCGTGCGTGCATATCTGTTTGTGTGCGTGTGTGCGCGCGCGCATGCGTGCGTGCTTGTGTGTGTGTGTGTTGTGTGTGTGTGTGTGTGTGTGTGTGTGTGTGTTTTTCTAATAACCGTAAGCTCTATGTTGCCTTTATAGACTTTGAAAAGGCCTTTGACTCCATTTCAAGGAAACTTTTGTGGCCGATACTTACAAAAAAACGAATCAAAGGTAAATTATATAATTGTGTAAAATCAATGTACAAAGATGTTAAAGCTACGATAAGATGTGGGGCAAAATTTAGTGACTATATTAGATGTACCCAGGGTGTTAAAACAGGGGGATGTCTGCAGCCCAATATTATTTTCATTGTATATTAATGAATTAGCAATAGAAATTATTGAGAAGGGAAGACACGTGTGTCATTTTGGCTTGATTGAATTATTTATATTGTTATTTGCAGATGATATCGTCTTGCTCTCTGAAACTGTCGTAGGATTACAAAACCAATTGAATAATTTGCATTCTGCAGCATGTAGACTGGATTTGAAAGTAAACATGGGTAAATCAAACATTATAGTTTTTCGAAAGGGTGGTTTTTTTAGCATCGCGTGAAAGGTGGTCGTATGGAAGTTCGCAAATGTCGGTGGTAAATGCTTACAAGTACTTGGGCATATATTTTTCAACAAAACTTAGCTTTACGTTTGCCTGTCATGATCTTGTTAACAGAGGAAGCGTGTGCTGTTATAGCTATTTTAAGCTTGCTTTATAAATTTGAAAGTGTTTCGGTTAAATTATTTTTCAAATTGTTTGATGCCCCAAGTGCAGCCTATTGCACAGTATGGCGCTGAGATTTGGGGATTGGATAAAGGTCATGAAATTGAAAAATTACATTTATTTTGCTATGAAACGCTTTTTTTGCATGTGGATAGACGAACCCCTAATGATTTGGTTTATGGTGAGCTTGGCAGATATCCCATTTATGTAAATTCATACGTGAAATGTATTAGTTATTGGCTTAAGCTCGTGCGTATGGGAGAACACAGATTACCTGCAAAAGCATACAAAGTATTGTTTGATTTAGATTCCAGAGGTAAATCAACTTGGGCAACTTCTGTTCGTAAATGCCTTTGTAGTTATGGGTTTTCGTTTGTTTTGGTTAGAACAGAGTGTTGGATGTGTTAAAACATTTTTGGCTTGTTTTAAGCAGAGATAATAATTGATTGTAACTTGCAAGACTGGAATAGTCATATTAAAAACAGTGAGAGATTTTCTTTGTTTCGATTTCTAAAGTCAAACCAGGTAATGGTAGCGGAACCTTATCTGTCGATGAATATTAATAGTTTTGTCAGATCTGCATTAACTAAGTTTAGATTCGGTGTATCTGATATTGCTGTACACAGGCAACGTTACAACGTTCATACAGAATTAGATGTTTTATGTCCATTGTGCAAGTCTGCCCCAGAGAACGAACTTCATTTTCTATTTGTTTGCCCTTTGTTTACAGATTTAAGACAAAAATATATTCCTTTGAAATATTATCGACGTCCATCATTTTTTAGGCTTGTCTTGCTTTTGTCGTCAAGAAATGAGAATGTGGTTTTGTGATCTAGCTTCTTATTTGTATAAATCCTTCAAGAGAGGAGTTACCTGACTTGAATTTGTTTATATGTGCTTGTATATTAATGTGTTGTTACATCAGTTATATGTCAATACCCCCCCTTCAAATGGGGCTGTGGCCTTTCTTGATCTCTCTCTCTCTCTCTCTCTCTCTCTCTCTCTCTCTAGCATCACAATGATGATGCTCTCTCTCTCTCTCTCTCTCTCTCTCTCTCTCTCTCTCTCTCTCTCTCTCTCTCGCTCTCGCACATATGTGTGTGTGCGCGCGCGCGTGTGTGTGTGTGTATGTGTGTGTGTGTGTGTGTGTGCGTGCGCGCGCGCGGGTATGTGTTTGTGTGCGTGAGTGTATATGTGTATGCGTATGTTCGCGCACGGGCGTGTGTGTGTGTGTGTGTGTGTGTGTGTGGTGTGTGTGTGTGTGTGTGTGTGTGTGTATGTGTGTGTGTGTGCGTGTGCGTGCGTGCGTACGTGCGTGCATGCGCACATGCGTGCGTGCGTGCGTACATGTGTGCGTGTGTGTTCGTGTGCTTGTATGAAGGTGAGAAGGAGACAGACAGACAGAGAGACACAGAGAGAGAGAGAGAGAGAGAGAGAGAGAGAGAGAGAGAGAGAGAGAGAGAGAGAGAGAGAGAGAGAGAGAGAGAGAAAACAGATGGAAGAAGAGAAAGAAGAAAACTGGTATACTGTCTGGCCTATGCTCCGTGGTATAAAAGACCGTCTCGTAATCTAGCGGCCGTAGGTGCAATGAACCGAGATCCACTGTGTCTAAGGCGCAGCATTAAGGACAGACGGAGCCCATTCATCTTCGCCTTTTCGCCTGCGCTATGTACCATGCCTTGGTGGGTGGACAGAGAGGGTTTTTTCAAATCGCAGAAATACAACTCCGTGACGGAATCGACCATCAACTCCACAGTGGAACACTCCATTTAAGCTTTGGATCGCGAGGCTTCAGCGAGGGTGACATCATCGCCACTGCGTGTATAACAGGAAAAGTTTACGTCGACGTAGCTTCCATGTTCACGTTTAATCGTTGACAGTCCGATTACTGGATCATGACGGAGTAATTCGGTTTATGCCTGCCTGCCTGCATGCCTGCCTACATACATACAAAACATACATACATACATACATACATACATGCATACATACATACATATCAATTACTTTAATGCATCAACTTGTCAATCAACAACAATGCACAGTAGTTCAGATTGCAGGCGCATCAATAAACGTTATCTTTCACATTCTCTCTCTCTCTCTCTCTCTCTCTCTCTCTCTCTCTCTCTCTCTCTCTCTCTCTCTCTCTCTCTCCTCCCCCCCCCCCCCCCCCCCACCCCCCCCACCCCCTCTTTCTCTCTCTGTCCCCACGTCCTTTCTCTCTCCGGCTGGCTCAAATTCTTTGTCTGTCTGTGCTTTAGTCAGTTGATACTATTTTAAAGACAGTTTGAAAGTCAACATCTGTCAGTTTCAATGCTGGTTCATGAGGTGACTCCGCCTTGACCAAACACGCCTAGACCCAATCATGACAGACATGCTCAAGTATTTTGCGAGTTGTTTACATTTTGTTATGGGCAGTCCTAACATTGAAAGCCCTGAAACCACTCTTTTATGAACTATGCCTAGTGAACCTATTACAAGAACAACCACTTTCGTGCTAAATCCAGCATCACTAAGAGCATAGCAAAGAGGCATGTACTTTTGAAATTTGCCCTCATAGCATGTTTGTATGAATGCGTCAAATGGGTTTGAAACCTCGATGACGAATGCCACCGAGTTTCGATGGTCGATGAAGCATAGATCAGGTTTCAGCCTTGGCAGATCTTCAACACCGTTTATAGGAGACAGGCCTATTTTGAAAAACATCCACAAAATCCGTCGCAATGCATTTCTGTAGCTCCTTTCTGATGATCTCAACGCATCTGTCGTGTCTTTGTGTGTAGAGGCCCCTCAGTTGACGACATCCATTCAAGGCATGGGAATTTGTGTCAGAACGAAACCCGCACAAAGCACACTCTCTCCGGTAAGTATCAGGATAGTAGATGTTGTTCACTGCATTGGTCTCCAGCAGCTGTAGACGTCCCTTGCTGATGAACCTGGTTATTTGGTCATTGACGTGGTGTTGGTGAGGTGTCCTATGGAGTGGGTCATTGCCGCATCCGAAATTGCAACCCGGATGATTCTCCCTGTTGTTGCAGCTGCTGAAAATGGTGCGTATCCTTGTCCATTTGCATTCTTTTGATTGCGCTGTACAATTGTTTAGAATTACTGTAGCGCATTTGAACTACTCCATCCTCAGAAGCTGGGAGTACTACTCCGAAACTGTCGCTGTTTTCATCGAACTCCAGCCTTAGATCCAGTCGCACACACAGCTCATGGAGCTCAACGAAGGAAGACCGTGACCAGTTGACCTTACTGCCTTTTTCTTAACTTCCCTTCGGAGTCTGTGGCATATCCTCCAAAATTGCTGTCGTCTGGATCTGCGTGAGGCACTTTTCTCTTTTCCATGTGGAGATGGAA
>JADBJO010012663.1:0-56628 GCA_016801955.1 Conus betulinus | reverse complement strand
CCATTCGGAAGAACTTAGCCAGTGAGTTTTTTATATCAAGGCAAAAATAGTGAAAGTTTATTTTGTAGGATTAATTTTAAGAATAAGAGACCTGTCATTGTTGGATCAGTATACAGACCTCCAGACTCAGATGAAAATGTATGTTCGTCTATTTGCAGAGACATTTCGGACATTGTTTTGGCCAATAAGAAGGCAATATTATGGATTGGTGGAGACTTCAACTTACCCGATATTGATTGGCGTGAAGATGCCATACTTGGTAATCAATACAATAAAAACATTAATTCTCAGTTTTTTGATACTACCAAAGACCTTGGATTAGTGCAGTCAGTTGAAATACCAACACGTGGCAATGCATTCCTGGATTTATTTTTCACCAATTGTCCAGGCGCTTTAGGCAATCAGGAATTAATTGCAGGCCTGGGCGATCATGACATAATTCTCTTAGAGAGCAACTTTCAACCCTTCCGAAGAAAACCCCCTAAACGTTCCCATCTGACTCTGGAACCAAGCAGACTTACCAAAATTACGTAGCCCTGGATACTCATGATTTCAGTCATCTTTTTTTTTAGGTCTCGTAGTGTTAAAGATAATGTCAATGACCTTTGGAAGTGTATAAAACTAACTTGGAATTTATTATGGATGACAACATACCTACTAAAATAACTTCAAGCAAGAACCACTAGCCATGGATTAATACAAAAACTAAACGTTTGTTGAGAAGGAACATCGGTTCTTTAAGAAAAATGAAACTACACCCTAATTCAGAAAGATTACTGACTGGGTATAAACATATTAAGAGAAGGTGTCAGAGAGAATGTAGGCTTGCTCACTCCAATTATGTTAATTCGATGATTTCAGAAGGTGAAATCAAAACAAAGAAATTATGGTCTTACATAAGGAGTAAGAGACAGGACAACATTGGGATTCCAGACCTGAGAAACAACCAGAATAACCTGGTACAGGACCCTGAAGGAAAAGCAAATCTACTGAACAATCAGTTTTGTTTGGTTTTCTCAAATCCCAAGCCTTTAATTTAACATGAAACTAAAGGATGATGATAAACTCCCTGAAATGCAAAATATTAAAGTAAGCAGAGCAGGAGTATTTAAGTTACTGACCAACATCAATGAAAACAAAGCTGCTGGTCCTGATGGCATTCCTGGCAAGCTCTTGAAATTATGTGCCAATGAATTGACTGAGGTATACCAACCAACTACTTTCCCAAACTTCACTGGACCAGGGAGTAATACCTGATGAGTGGCGAGATGCTAGCATTGTCCCTTTATTCAAAAAGGGTGACAAAACAAAAGCAGAGAACTATAGACTGGTATCTCTTACATCCATATCAGCAAAACTACTTGAACACATAATATAGTAGCATAGTGGACCATCTTGACAAACATGACTTCTTAAATAACGCCAGCATGGTTTTAGACAGCGAAGGAGTTGTGAGACTAACTTATAACAACTCTCAATGATTTTAATAACTGTCTTAACAACGGACAGCAAATAGATACAATTTATTAGACTTTTCTAAAGCCTTTGATAACGTTGACCATGAGGGCTTGCTGCTTAAATTAGAACACACATTGGCATTGGTGGTTCTTTGCTAAAATGGTCTAGATCATTCCTCGTTGGGAAAACGCAGAAAAAGTTGTTGTGGAAGGGTCGTCATCCCATTGTAAACCAGTCTTGTCAGGTGTACCACAGGGAACTGTTCTGGGGCCCTGTTTTTCTTTATTTATATAAATGATATAAGTAGAAATCTCTCTCCTGGAACTACTATAAGACTTTTTGCAGATGACAGCTTAGTATATAGAACAATCAGAAGCAAGAATGATACACGCATTCTACAAGAAGATCTAAACGGTTTACAAGAGTGGGGAAAGAACTTGGAAAATGGAATTTCATCCCCAGAAGTGCCAAGTGTTGCGTATATGTAATAAACGCTCTCACCAACTAGATCAGAATATTCTATTCACAATACTATTCTTAAAGAAACCCAATGCTGCAAAATATCTAGGCGTGATTATAGATAGTCGTCTCAAATGGAAAGAACATTACAATTTAGTATGTAAGAAAGCAAATAACATCTTAGCTTTCTTATACAGGAATATCAACGACTGCCCCCCAAAAAGGTTAAAGACGACTGTTACAAAACACTGGTTAGACCAGTACTGGAATATGGTTGCTCAGTCTGGGATCCTTACCATCGAAAGGACATTGATAACCTTGAAAAGATTCAGAAGAGAGCAGCACGGTTCGTAACAGGGAACCATATCAGAGAGAAGGGGAATACTAGGAAGAACATGAGGAAATTAGAATGGAAACCCTTAGAAGAGAGAAGAGCTTTTATCAAACTTAATATCTTCTTCAAAGGCAGAGCTAAACTAGTTGATATACCCATGGAACAACTAGTATTGAATAAAAGTAGCACCAGGAGTGGCGGTCAGTCACATGCCATACCTGCATCAAACATTGACAGCCATCTATGTTTCTTTTTATCTAGTTCTGTACGGCTGTGGAACTCACTGCCGGGTGCCATCAGGATTGCCACAAATGCAGTCTCATTCAAGAATCAAATTGATATGACAGTCTTGAGATCTGCATATTTACTGATTTTTGTATTTTAACCTGCCCAGATATGTTTATCGTTACCTGGGCCTGAATCTGGCCATTGCTTGTCCCCCAAAACAAAGCTCACGACAAGTCGAAAGACAATGACTGTTGCATTCTGTTCACCATCTCGGCTATTGGAACTTTGGCGCATAGGGATCATAGGCATTACAAATTAAGGTATGATTGAAATTTTTTATTTGTGAACTTGGTATGGGATTTGACACCATTTCATGCTCTTGACATTGCCTCATATAAATCCTCTCTCTCTCTCTCTCTTCTCTCTCTCTCTTTCTCTCTCTCTCTGTCTCTTACGCACACACACACACACACACACACACACACACACACACACACACACGCACACATGCACACACACACACTCACACACACACAAGTTGCCACATTTTGTTTAAATTTCAGTTTCTACAGGGAAGTGTTACTGCATGCGCTCTGGTCCATGTGCACTGAACCTCTTTTTCCAGGTTTCGAGACCAAATGCACATGATTTAAAGCTAACGGATAAATGAAATAATGTTCAAGATGCAAGAATTTATGAAGAGGGTCTTATGGTCATGACTTATCTGATGTCTGACCTGCGCATTAGCCCAATGCGTATTTGTTTGCAAGGATAGGTGGGCACAGGTCCATGCGTTTGCTAGTGTATACAGTGTGCATATGACTTTGTCCGTGTGCATGTGCATGTGTATGCATGTGTGTGTGTTCTGTAGTGTTGGCTTTGAACATGTTCCTGAATGCACACGTGTGTAGTGTACATAACATGTGTATCTTTGTGTACTGAACCTGCAAGCATGTGTTTGTGTGTGTGTGTGTTTTGTAAAGCATGCTGTTAATTACACACAGAATCAAAAACATGCACAAAGTGACATATTTTGTTTAACACATAGCATTACATACACATTCACACACACACACACACACACACCACACACACACACACACGTACGCACACGCATGCACGCAAGCACACATGCATGCAGGTACACACCTACCCTCGCATGCACACTCGCACACACATACACTCACACACACACACACACACACACACACACACACACACACACACACACACACACACGCTCTCACACTCGCGCACACACACACACACACGCACATACACATTTACAAATATAACGACACGGTATGACAGAAGCTTGTACTCACAACCAGTCACCATAGGAAAGTGGTCAGCATGGCGGATTTCCAGGTTGGAGGTCGTGGATTCAATTCCCATCTAAGCCATTTTGGATTTTTCTGCCCAGACCGTGTCCTCCTCTGAGTTTAGTTTGCTATGGGGTCAGTTGGTTAGACCGGTACCACACAGTTGCGTTTCACCCACTAAATTGGTGCATGCATGTCTGAGTATTCCTCAGATTTTCTGACCACACTGCAGGTGTCTATATCTTCCAAGCATGGTTGATGCTAGGATATGTTATTGTTTAAAAGAAGTATGATTTGCGAAGAAAGAACAATACTTGTTATTAATGATGGAGAAGACTGAAATATTTAGATGAAGTACAGGCTGAAAAGATAAATGAATGAACAAACTTTTGTTTTTAAATTCCAGGAGCTGCCATTCATTTTCATTGAAGTTTGTGTATTCTAGTTACCCCTTAAACTCCATACTGTATAAACATTAATGTACATCTAGGAATATCATGCGATATGAAATGAATATAAAAATCTTGTTAAGTTATTAACTGTTGAAATTATGACACTCCTTTTTATTCTTAAAAATTTTTGTTTGGATTTTTTTTGTGTGTGTGGAAATGAAAATGTAATCAGAAAGCAAAGACAATAGAAGAGTGTTCATGGACACAAATAAACTAACGATATGTAGGTATAAATTGGGAAAGTCTTCTGTTTTATGACATTGCAAGAGGTTATGAACACTTATTTATTTAGTTATTAGATTTCACTTCAAAATATGTATTGAGTAATTACACAAATGACTGTGGATCTTTACCATTTGTTACAACCTGAAACCACTGTACCCTTCAACGGAAGACTGAAATGAGAGACTTCAGAATGAATTTAAAATGTCACAAAAATGGGACACCTTTTCATGTTTTAAAAAGAAAAAGATAGCCAATTGACATTGACAAAAAAAAAAAAGCTTTCTGAATTACATTTCTTTTCATGCATAGATTATCTCATGTCAAGGGGGGTAAATGTGGATTATACCCAGTGGATGTCTTGCCTTTGTCTTTTAAAGATATGGTATCATATTAACTGCTTTAAGAAGTATATGGCTTGACACTAATGAGTCTTCACTGTAAAATTATACATTAATTTTGCTACGAGCATTGAAATGCAGATGAGATGGGGGGGGGGGGGGGGGGGGGGGGGGGGGGGGGGTGGGGGGGGGGGGGGGGGGGCCGGAATAGCTCAGTTGGTAGAGTGCCGAAATAGCCTTTGTCTTTTAAAGATATGGTATCATATTACTGCTTTAAGAAGTATATGCTTGACACTAATGAGTCTTCACCTTAAAATTATACATTAATTTTGCTACGAGCATTGAAATGCAGATGGGGGGGGGGGGGGGGGGGGGGCACCGGATTAGCTCAGTTGGTAGAGCGCCGGACTCGTGATCCTGGGGCTGTGGGTTCAGTTTTGGTACAGGGGGATTTTTCCCTCGGAGTTTAACATTGGTTCTGACTCCATTCCCCATACAGTCCTTCGAATGAGACTATACACCGAGGTTCCATGTGTGAACGCACGCAGAACATCTTGTGCACATGTAAAATCCCATCACCAACTTTCGGAAGAGAAGGCCAATTTGGACGTTGGTATGGATGACACGTTACACACAGCATGCACCTTCCCCAAAGATGGAGTATGGCTGCCTAAATGGCGGGATAAAAAAGTCATACACACAAAACTCTACTGCCTATCTATAGATGCAGGCAGTGTCGGCAGGAGTATCAGCCAGTGTACGCAGAAAAAGAAAGAAAAGAAAGAAAGAATTGCAGACAGCTTCGTGTCCGTGTCTAATTTTGTCTTTTCTTTTCCAGATCATGACGTCTTTTGTTCGAGAAAAGTTCGCTGAATTTGTGCGGGCAGGAAACAGAGCAGCATGGCAACAAGTGCTAATAGGTAAAAAAAATGGATGGATGTAAGATTTTACTAGTTCACTTTTTTCATGACATAGTTGGGGTTTTTTTTTTAGTGTGTTTTAGTTTTTAAGCTGAAGTTACTGCAGGCAGAAATTGAAACAACATTAAACGAAAAAGTAATTGTACCGCCAAACAAAAGAACGAATGAATTATGAAACAAATACTATGCATTTCGACCTCTTCAGGCAAGATGAACAACATTTAAGACAGTGAAAATGAAACATGAGCAGACAGTCATTTATCTCCTCAAATTGGCTGCAGAAATTTTACATCCATTTTGCACCAAATTTGAGGAGGTAAGCAAGTGTTTGTGCTTCATTTTCTTGTCTTCGGTGTTGTTCGTCTTTCCTGAAGAAGACCAAAGTTGTTGAAACACATAGCCTTTGTTTCGTAATTTGTTTGTTCTTTTGTTAGGCGGTACAGTAATTTTTCTTTTAAGAATGAGTTTTAAAAGGAATTTGAAATAAATTCAACACCCATTTTGTGCTGAATTTGAGAAGATAATGATTGCTTGTTCTTCTTTTTTCGTTTTCCTCATTATTGTTAGTTTCACCTGAAGAAGACCTAACAGGTTGAAACGCGTCATGTTTTGTCTTGTAATTTGTTTGTCCCTATTATCTGGCAGATTTACTTAAGATTCCTTTAAAAATTTGTTTCAATTTGTGTCTGCAGTCACCTCATTTTGAAACTAACTAGAGCTAATAATGAGTTTTTTTTAATTGGCAGGCAAGAAAGCCAGTTCTGCCTACAATGTTATCAAGTCTCAGAACACAATGGGTATGGGTAAAAAATGAATTTGATAGTTGAACACACAAATGCACGCACTTGCGTGCCTGCACACACATGCACACACGCAAACACACACACACACACACACACACACACACACACACACACACACACACACACACACACACACACACACACACACACATCCATACATACACAGAGGAGAAAAACTCATTTGGAGAGATTGGGAAACAATATGAATGATGGTTATTATATTCCAGGGGATGTGGGGGTAAGGTTGCAGTTTACCCAAATCACCATGAATAAGTGTCTGTTAATGTTGTGTAGTCTACAAACCCCCTTCCCCGCACAAAAAGTAGTGTGGTTAAGTAACCCAGCTGGTCCTATTTTCTGTCAACCTCAAACTTTTTATTACAAAGCACACACACTCACACACACACACACACACACACACACACACACACACACACACACACACACACACACACACACACCATCTAAGTGTGTATGTGTGCATGTTTTAAGTAGATATGGCTTGCTGTCAATCTTCTGATCTATGGAAACCTGCGATGGGAGGTAGTTTTCATGCGACTTCTGGTACTCCTTTGTTTAGTCCGTGAAAAATGTCTATTTGCCACGAGACTAGTAACTAGTTTAGATTTATAGCCGCACATGCAGTATGTGCCATTTAGAAATTGAATATGTTTGAAAAAAGGTCCAGACATCAACATGAACACACTGCATTACCAGGGCTCCCTTTGAGAAAGATAAAATCAGTAATTCCAAAGGGGGTCCAGGCATGGACTTCTGATCGCATAGCGATCTGAAGCGATCAAAGCTAAGTGCATTTTTGTTATTTTATTCGTTTTTGTTTCACCTGAGGAAGACCTAAGAGGTCGAAACCGCGTTGTGTTTTGTCTTGTGACTCATTTGTCCACGTTTCTCTGGGCGGTTTCGCTGACATTTATTTAAGATTTGTTTAGATTTCCACCTGCAGTCATCTCACTTTGCAACTTGAAACTTGCAGTCAAAATGGTGCAATATGACTCAAGTCTGAGTTTAAATGGTGTGTTTTTCCAGTTTTCAATCTAAACATGAACAGGATTACCTCTTGTTACAGCTATTGTCAGTCTACTTTCTCATCATCTTTCTTATGCATGGTGTTTCACTTACAAAAATATGAAGCAGCTTGTACAAGATCTTGCGACATCATTGTTCTGCAAGTATACTGAAAACACGATTGTAATTCCAGTAATACTGGTCCAAACCAACACACCGTTGATAACTATTACACACAAATATGAGTTTCTGATGCTAATCTCCCATAGTATATATTACCACTTCAAGCAGCGTGTCCCATAAGAATACTTTTGCCTGATCCACTATGATCTAAGTGGATAAAAACGTAATATTCCTTGAAGTTTTAGAAAAGTTCTGAATTGCTGAACAACTTGGGCTTGAGAACTCTACTGAAAACCAATAAGACACTTGAAAATAACCTACACAGTCTTAATTTGGATCACAGGATCTTAAGATTTGGCCATATACCTAAATCAACAGCTCAGCTGTGGATTGCACATAATCTAGTGAGTGGAACAAAGGTGGATTGGTCTGTACAACGTGACAGACTTGGACAATGAAAATGACTGTTTTACATGGACAGATGAATGTGCGCTGTGGATTGCAGGTAATCTAGTGGGTGGAACAAAAGTGGACTGGTCTGTACAACATAACAGACTTGGACAAAAAAAAAAAAAAAAAAAAAAAAAAAAACTGTGAACGTGGACAGATGAATGTGTCCGCACACAATGCAAGATTCAATAAATCTTTATTGCTGGCCTTTTTTCACACCAGGTTTCTGATGATCATTGCTTAGGGACTGGAAATTAAATATGGTCAAGCAATGAAGTATGTCAACAAAGACAGAAGTGGCTCATGTAATAGAAATTCTGATTGTTACAGTTTGTGATGATAATCATTGAGGATATTCCACGTCAAGTTTCAGTGTTAAAATCCTTATTGTGTTTGTTGTTAGATTTACTCTTTTCAGTTGATAACAGTTTACTACCAGTGGAACACGAATCTTGATTCAGTGAAAAAACAATGTTTAGCATTATCTGGGATATGTTGTTGTTTAAAAGAAGTATTTAAGTGTTTTAACTTTTGCATCAGCGCCTATTTTCATATCCATTTCTGTCTTATCCTCTTTCTCTGTTGTGTGTGTGTGTGTGTGTGTGTGTGTGTTTGGTATACATTCTCTGGTTGTTAATGAACTGTGATTCTGTAAAAAAAAAATTTTCCTTACCCTAGAAAATTTGGAAATGAGTTTTGCGCTGAATCTGACCATCTGCTTCCTAGCAAAGAATTATCACTGCATACCGATCTTTTCTGTTTGTTTTCACCATGTTACCATAGCCACAGCTATTAATTTTTGTCTTGTTTTGTTAGAAATAGATTAGTCTCTACCATACTTCTTGGGTTATCTGTTTCTACACTTTATAGTAAAGGGTGTGGGGTTAAATCTGTGCTCCTGGAGAATGTTCATTCTCTGACTTGCCCCTGCTGACCTCTTCCACATGTTTCCTGCACCTGCGTGGGTATCTAATACACCAGATAGGAATTGTTGAAGTATTACTAATGTCTTCCTCACAACATCCCTTCTGTTGCAGCTTGCTCTTGTAGCTTTCTGATATCTGGCAAAAGACAGGTCTGTCCACATCCTGTTGTCCTCCCATCTCTTTGTCTGTCTGCCTCATCTTAATCCCCTGGCATAATACTTGCGGAATGGTTTTTGTGTGCTGTGTGCTTGACACATGCCCAGACCATTTCATTTCCTTCCTCTTGACATCGGTATAGTGGACACGGTCCACTGGCTTGTTGATATACATTCTTGGCTCTGGTCTGTGATTTAATGTGATATGACTTTTCTCAAAACACAATTCATCAAAGTGTGCATGAATTAGTTTCACCCACAGTTCTTTAAATCATATTTTTTTTTATGAATAAATAAAATTACTATCACTTGGTGCAAATGTCAGGTTCAGTAAATGTTGATCTGTGTTGCTCTTATTCTCTTGGAATTGACAAGATGCTCCAAAAATCCCCTCTTGGAACTGACAAGATGCTCCCAAAATCCCCATTCTGTGATTGGAAAATAACATAAATAGAACCTATGAAGATAGATTCATCATTTTTTTTTTTTTTTAAAAAAGGAAAATTTATATTCCCGCAAACTAACAATAGGAGTGATTTTTTTTTTTTTTTGTCCAGGAAATAATTTTGTGTCATAATTGAATTGCATCGTCTAGCCTCTTGTTTTTAGAATAGGTCAGATGGTAGATGACATGATTGGACGCAGAAGTAGTTGAAGTTGATTGATTTAATGCTGATGTGAACAACAAGGGGTACATGCTGAGTGTGTGTGGTCAGAACAAGAAGCTGTACAGAGCTGAGTGTGTGTGTCAGTACTTGAGAATGACCTTGATCAAGGGCTTCTGATCTGTTTAGTACACATAATTTAAGGTTTGTACTAAATAATATGAGTTTGATTAATGTTTTTTTTTTATTATTGATTTTTTAAAAACATGTTTTCCAGGATGCGAGCCAGATCTTGGAGTCTGTCTGTCGGATGCAGTCAGATACCGTTGCCCTGAAGCAGTCAGGGACGTTTTGAATTACAGACCTTTCCTGAATGTGGAAGACAGTGAGGGACAGAGACCTATACATCTTGCTGCCAGGTATGGGCCTCCAGAAAAAATGTTCGTCTTCTGCTGTCTGCTGGTTGCACGGTTAATGCATCGAATAGGGAAGGTTGGACTCCCCTTCACATCGCATGTCGCACAGGGGATTGTGCTATTGTGGAGGAGCTGATGTCTTCTGGGGCCAATGTGGATGCCGCTCGGACTGAGGAGGGACTCACTCCCTTGCATGTTGCTGTCCAAGCAGGACAGGAGCAGGTGGTTCAAATCCTTCTCAGCCGAGTGGATCCGGACATCAGGTCCAGTGTGAAGCATGGGCGGGTGTCCGCACTGGCAATGGCAGTAATTAATGACAGACCTCGTGTTTTGGAGACTCTTCTCAAAAGTGCCCAAGGATTCTTTGTCACAGTACGCCACAAAACCAGATTCGTTAAACACAATGAAATATGGTACACAAATGTCAATGGCAGTTATCCATTGCACATAGCGGTGGAGACAGGGAGTGTTGAATGCTGTCGGGTTTTGTTGATGTACTTACAGTACTTAATACCGGTAGTGCCCCACTTTGGACATGGAGAAGACTCGTTTTCAAGAGGACTGCACCTACAGGAGAGAACAACGAGTACTGAATTGATGGATAGGCATGGTTGTACAGCTCTGCACTCAGCAATTTTGTACAACCAGAAAGAGATGGTGGAAATGCTATTAGACGCAGGGTCAAATACAGACCTGTCCTTTGAACATATGCTGCCGTTGGAGCTTGCAACTCATTGTGCACAACCTTTGAATGGTGCAAGAGTTTATATTTCCTATGGATTGTCCCAGGCGTACTGCGAAAATACAGGAGGGAATAGACTGGGATGAATCTGTGGTCAGGCTATTGGTGGAGCGTTCCATTGGTCTTGAAGTTGTGACAAAACAGGGGGACTATCCCATTCATCTTGCGCTATCTGCGGGGCTTTATGGTGCGGCTATGATGATCGTCATGCGAACGCCAGACAAGATCAACCATGGCAATGAAAAAGGAGTAACCCCCCTTCATTTGGCCTGCCAGATAAGAAAGAAAGATCGCCAGCCCCGGCTAGAGCTGATCAGATCACTGCTGCTGATGGGGTTGCCAGTCAACCAGGTGACTACTGATGGTGACACTCCACTTTCTCTGGCAGTGCGGGATGGTGATGATGAGGTTGTTTCCATCCTTCTTGAGTTTTCTGCCGATGTGAACTTTAGAGGTTCCAATGGTTTTAGACCCCTTCACTATGCTGCCATGGGTCAGAACGTTGCTGTGTTGGAGGCCTTGTTGGATGCTTGCCCTAAAGCCTTGTTCACTAAGAATGGCCCTTCACCTCTGCACTTGGCCATTACATGCACGAGGGTGGAGATGGTGGAGTGCCTCCTCAAGAGGCAGGCAGATCCCCAGTCAGAGGCATCCAAACACCAGAGAAACTCCTCTCCATGCAGCAATTCAGCTTTTCAGTAAGTTTTCAGCTTGATCATTTTCTACAGATCATAATTAGCGTTGTAATCACTTTTTAGTTTTCTACCTAATTAGACTTGTTTTTTCTTGCAATGTAACCAGGAGAAGATGTCAGATAAGGTTATGTGATATTGCTAATGAAATATTAAGCAAAACCCTGAAAAAAACTGGAAGAGAAACAGTGACAGTGAAGTTTTGTGCTGTTGGTAATGGTTTATCATCAGTTTCAATAGGGGAGAGAATGAGTGATAGTAAAGATTAAGTTTCAGTTTCATCAAGGAGGCGTCACTGTGTGCGGACTAGTCCATATATGCTACACCACTCCTGTGTTAAGTTTTGAGACCCAACTGTGCATGATGGATAAATGAATTAACAACTAAGACGAGAGAATTTAAGAAGAGGGTCTCGTGGCTACGACTTAGCAGATGTCTGACCTATGCATTAGCCCAATGTGCTGGTTAGACCTTGAGTGCCTACCTAACATTGGTTGTGTCTTTTTTTTTTTATGTATGTGTGTGTAGTGAATGTACACGTGTGTGTATGGATGTATGTGCACAGGCCCATGTGTGTGTGTGTGTGTGTGTGTGTGTGTGTGTGTGTGTGTGCGCGCGCGCATGCGTGTGTGTGTGAATGTGTGTGCTCACGTGTGTGTGTGCTTGCACACAGGTATGTGTGTGTGTGTGTGCATTTGTGTGTGTGTGATTTGTAGGTTTGTGTGAGCATACACATGTACCTGCATACGTGTGTGTGTACGTACATATATGTGTGTGTCTTAACTTTTTATGTGGTCGAGTACACTTGTGCGTGTAAGCATGTGTATGTTCATGTGTATGTGTGTGGATGTGCGCACACGTGTGCGTGTGGATGTGCACATGCAGGCATGTGCATATATGTGTGTGCATAGGAGCGAGCGTATGTACGCGCGCATGTTTGCATGTATGTGCACGCACTTGTGTGTGTGCATGCGCGCGTATGTTTGCGTGTGTGTCTCTGTGTGCGAGCACGAATGTTCAGAAGATGACTTCAGATCAAGAACAAGAACATCAAATACAACATATACGTGCGCGCACATACACACACACACACACACACACACACATGACAATAAGAACAACTCCCCACCCACCCACACACCCACGCACACATGTTTGCACACATGCACACACACACACACTCTCTCTCTCTTATACACACAGTCACACACCAAGGCTTGCACACTCACATGGACTCTTTAATTAACACGCCTGCATCACCCAAACTGATGAACACACACCAGCGCACGCACGTCTACAGTATATGCTGGGGAGCCTGAGAGATTCAAAGTCTTGTTTCAGTGGACATGTGCTTGATCATTTGTGTCTGTTATTGGAAAGGCCCAGTATGAGTTTGCCCCAAACTCAAGGAGTCTTCACTATGTTGGCTATGAGATCTTCCAATATTTGTTTAGTTGGTGATGTTCCTTGCTCTTCCCTAAAGTCTGGAGTGCGCGGCCACTTGGTCTCTTGATGTTCAGATCTGAAAGAAAGAAGTGGTATGGTGGCTTTACTGCTTAAGTGACTTTCGGATTTCTAATCACATCATATTGGCCAAGCTGAAATCCAGTTCTTATCATTGCCTTGCCAGCGAGTGTGTCTGCTCTCTCCTTTCCTTTAACTCCAGCATGTCCAAGGCAGTACATCCATATGAGTCGCTCCAATGGAAGGCTGCTAATACTGAGTGGTAAAGTTCAATTTCCAAGCAGGGCTTCCCATTTCTCTTTTCTTTTTCTGAAGTAGGTTCATGGAGTCAGTCAGTATCATGGCTTGTTGAGTTTAAAAAACTGGTTTGTGGATGCCAGTGGAGTGCTTGTGTCACTGCTTCTACCTCCATTGTTAGACTTGAAGTTGTTAAACTGTGCACACCATTGTCTTCCTGGATAGTTCGGCCATTTTGCTTCACTGTGTATCCCCAGCCTGACTTACCTTTGGTGACAGAAACATCAGCGAATGTTACGATATCATCTTTTGTGCAGAGGTCTTCTACCTGCACCTGAATTTCTGCATTGTTTTTTGCCTTCTGGCCATTCTTGACAATATCTTCCAAGTTCTGGATTGAGGGCAATTTGGTAGAGGTGTTTCAAGTGGTCTGATACTTTATCCATTCCTTCATTTTGAGCTCTGCCAACAGGCACACAAGCTGTATAGTGTCGTCTGCCTGTCTCATTCATGATTTTCCACGCCCTAGCCGAATGCCTTTTGTTTCGTTGACTTGCACACAAGCTGTATAGTGTCGTCTGCCCTGTCTCATTCATGATTTTCCACACCCTAGCCGAGTGCCTTTTGTTTCGTTGACTGCTGCATGAAGTGGGTTTTGGGGGTTTCAAGTGCTCTGAAATATACCGTCACCTGTTCTAGCTTGTGTCTTGTCTGCATTGAAGGAAGGCGAGCGAGCAGATATCGCATAATTTGAACAGGTGTGTCCTTCGTGGTTCCAGGATCAATCTCATTGCTTCATTTTGAATTTTTTTTTTAAGTAAGAAGATCGCTGTTGGACAGTGTTGTAAGCTCTACTTCATAATCAATCACACCGTGTACAAGTGTGTGATACAGTCAGTAGATATGGCGCTGTTCAATGTCTTTAGCTGCCTTTGCTTCCATGGCAGATAGGCCTTTTTTTTTTTTTGCATTTAAGAACAATATTTTCAACATGCTTTCTACAGATTCAAGCACTGTTGAAGTAAGCAAAAGTTACTTCCTTCTCTTCTTTTTTTTTTTTTTTTTTTTTTTTTTTGTCTTTTTAAACCAATGTTTCATTTCATTTTCAGTTGTAGATTGATCTCAATTCAGGATCATATCAGCGATGGTTCGGAACAGGACAAATTGATAGTTAGTCGTTACTGTTAAAAAGAACTGAGAACATTTAGAAACCAGTATTCTTTCCATCCATTATTTGAAAGTCCATGAAGTTAAAATAATATCAGATGAGCATTTGGGTAGTTTTTTTTTTAGCAATCCAGTATGTTATTGAAGACAGAAAATATTGTGACTTTGTGAACTGTTCATACTGATTATGTTTTTTTTTTGCCAAAAGAAAATGCAATTAACTGCCAATGCAGAAGATGAAAAAAAAGCGGAAGAGCACACAAAACAAAGTGTGAAATAACGCACTTTAATGCACGACACAAAACAAGACAAGAAATTTTCGGCAATAAGCCTTCCTCAGCGACTAAACAATAAAAACAGTACAGACATTAACATGTGCAATACTCCCCTTGTGAAGTCAAAGTGGTGAATGAAGTTGAAAGAGGGACAGTGGGAGAGAGGGTGTGTAGTGTGCGAGGAATATGGCACGAGGAAAGAGGGTAGAGTGAAGTGAGGAGGAGGAAAAAGAAGGGGGAGGAGAAAGAAGGAAGAGACGTAAAGAGAGGACCCGTATGAGGGCCCTAAAAAGAGAGATGCCTGAGGAAAATGCTAAGGGGAAAAGGAGGAAGACCGAAGAGAAGTCTCGGGAGGTCCCGTAGAAGGGTCCTACTAAGGGGGCGACAAGAACAAAAGGGGAGAGACAGGAAGTAAGGAGGAAAGTAAAGAGAAGGAATGCACAAGAAGAAGGAGCCCTACAGAGAGACGACTGAAAAGGAACAAGGACAGAGGAGGGAAGGGAGCAAGAGGGAAAAAGGGGAAGGGGGTAGAGAGGGGGAGAAAGTGGGGAGAGGGGGGGGAAAAAAAAGGAAAGAAGGGAAAAAAGAGGAGGGGAGGGGGCGGGGAAGGAAGGGGGCCAAGGTGGGTAGGATGGAGAGGGATTGAAAAAAAAAACAATAATAAATAAAATAAAATAGAAAAAAAAAAAAAAAAAGACAGGAGACTGGGGAGAGCTAACCCTACTCAGAAACTCCTGGCAAAAGATATAGGCTCTCAAACGATCATCCCAGTAGGTGCTAGGCTCTATGGTCATGAAGAGGCCACTGATGCAGACCAACCATGCACAGGTAAGTATTAAAGGGGAAAGGGAATAATAGGTCATTGTCCACCTGAATTGGCACAGGAAAAAAAAAGAAGAAAGGAAAAAAAATTACAGAGAATTACTACGTTTTTTCATTGATACCAGCTGGATTTCTGGTGCCAAGTTTTTGAATCAAGTGAGACTCCATATCCTTCCTCAGTTCCTGTCTCCAGAGTCACTAGTTTTCATGAGCCACAAGCCCTTCACTCTTGCATTGTGTGCGGAATGGCTGGGGAGGTTGAAGTGCTTGGCTACTGGTTTGTCCCTGTTGTATTTAATGTCAGCGAGGTGTTCCTTGAATCTGACAATCAGAGAGCGTCCAGTCTCACCAATGTTTAGAGCAAACGGTGCAGTGGATGATGTAGATCAAGTTAGTGGTTTGGCAGTTGAACTTGAAGAATTTGGAAATAGTCATGCATGAACAGGGTCCTTTCACTTCAATGGCAGTACAGATGAAGGGGCAGGTCTTGCAGTTGGGTAGATTGCACGGGTTTGTGCCTACAGAAGATTTACGTCTGTGAGGCTGGAGACTGGAACGCACAAGCATGTCCGGATTTCTTGTCCCATTTGTAGGCAACTAGAGGGGGCTGGGGAAAAATTTCAGCCGAGTGAGCACAAGGCTGAAAGATGTTCCAGTTGGTTTGGAGAATTTTGTGCACCTGGTGGACAGAAGGATGGTGGTAGAGCAGGCTGACAACAGGTCTGTCTCTGGTTGATTCCTGGGGTTTCAGTTCCAGAGCTTGTGGGCAGGTGATAAGCTGGACTTTCTGGAGAGCATGATCAATGATGTCTTCGGGATATAGTGGTGTTCAAGGAAGAACTGTTTCATTTCTAGGGCTTTTACATCAAAGACAAGAGTTCTCAGAGCAGAGTCTGCGGAGTCTCAAGAACTGAGAGTAGGGTATGCTGGTTTTGGTACTGGGATTATGTGACAATCTGTAGTCGAGCTTTGCCAATGCAAAGGAGAAGATTGTTGTTTAACACTAGTTGATGATTCATTCTAATGAAATTATAAACAATGAAATCTGTAGCTTTGTTTTGTGATACTGTGTGAAGTTATGAACATGTTACAGTTTTCAAATTATTTGTTTTAGCCTGAAATTGCCTTATATGAACAACAGAACAATTGAGAACATTGATATGTAATATTCCATGCCACAAAAACTGAGCTCTTGGATGAGGATTTTTGTGGAATGAAACTGTCAGGTATTTAATTTTAAACAAATTATTAATAATAATGAGGATTTTTTTTTTATTCTTACTTCTGAGTTGCAGAGAATATTATGATATTTCAAAACAAGGAAAAATACAAACAGAAAATAAACGAAGAAAGAAATGTAGATCCAACGTCTGACTGTTTTTAATAAAACATTTGTGTTGGACATATTACATTTACATTCTGACAGATCTTTATATTATGAAAATTGAAAACCTTAGCCTTGAATGTTTCCATGTGGAAGAGGTAGATGGTTCTGCCTAATGGAAGATTTATTAACTTGATTCCTGTATGAAAAAGAAATTTCCAGATGCACTGCATCTTATAAAACATAGACACTTAGATATAAAAAGGAGGGTTTATGTTTAGTTGAAATTTGTGTTTGAAATGGATCATACACAGAATTAATAAGTCATAGAAGATTATATGGTTTGACAGTGAGGTGATGGGAAATGTAAAAAAGTCAAATGCAGATCAATACAATGCAGGTCTTGAGTGAAAATCCTGTTTGATAGTAAGTTTTAGTATAACATTTTTTTTAAAAATAAGAAAGTGCTTAATTGTTAGCTGTTCAGATAATGGCCAGTATCTGTTGAAAATATATTTTTCTTTTTTGAGATAGATTTTCAGCGTTATAAGACATGTATTAATTCTTTTAAGAATGATGAATTAATTTTGTGATCATCAAGGACATGAAATTTAATTTGAAATGTTCATATCAGGTGTTTTATTCAAATTCTTGAGCTCCTATGAATGTGTAAAGTTGGAAGTTTTGTTCTGATATCGCACTTCCAAGGTCCAAACACTTGCCATTAACTTTTTCGCAACATGCCACGAGAATGATCGCTGCGCACGACTTACCATTCGGCGACGTGGGTCAAAAATACTTGTGGCAAGCAATCTGTCACTCAGGACACGTAACGAGAATGATAGCGACAATCTTCTAAAAATAAATATGACTGAATTTTCTAAAGAAATTTTAACCAGTGGTGTCAACATACAGATAGTGATACAGTCCTTCCTTTGTCATATCATACCAGTTAGCAGGCTACTAACAATTGATTTCATTGGTTAATATCAAGAGAAAGCAACCAACGCATTGGCGTCTTCGTGCACTGAATCAGTGCTCCTAGTTCGTAGTATGTCATTCATTTCAATTCAAACAACAAAATAATTATTTTGACTTTTAAAACATTTATCATGATGACGATGAAAGATAGTTCTATTTCACTGTACAAAAATGAAGTCGCTGTCGGATTTAGGCTTTTAAGGAAAATTGAGTTAAAAAAGTCAAAATCAGGTGTACTGAGGGAATTTCAGTGCTGTGACTGCAATGTTAACTGGGCACATAGAGCAGAATGGGGGTCTGTGTTGACAGTGTTAAGAGAGGGACAGGAGAAAGTTGGGTGCGGCTGTGCATGATGGAGTTGAAATAAATAGAGTGTGAGAAATACTTTTCAGAGGACAGGGAAAGGAGGGAAGTTGAAAAATGAAAGGTTCACATTTTGCAGTAGACCCTTTTGCAGTTTGTTTTTATGTGTCTCTCATGTGTTTGATGTTGTTAAGTGGGCAGTTCCCATTGCCACGCAAGTGTGGCCATGATCAAACTGTTGGTGAAAGCGGGAGCAGACCTGGATGCCAGGGATTCGAGGACGACAGACGGTTTGACACCCTTGCAGAGTATGATCTACACCTTTCTGTGCTGCAGCATGTTCCCCAATGGCAGAGAGCGCAGCAATGAGCTAGGACTGTCCGCCCTCAAGACTTTGGTGGAGGCAGGGTCAAGACTTGAACCCTGGACACCATCGGATGCAGGTTTCATGAGGTTGGTCAAGGGGTTTTGTTCATGGCTTGCGTGTTACACAAAACAGTTTTGCCATTTCTAGCTTATGCATACAGTGATGCCCATTGTGCTGGAGTGACTGTATTTGTTACCAGAAAAAAAAAATTGATGGCTGTCATGATGATGGATTGCATGTTCCTAAAAACAAACAAGTTCACACACCCTCAAAACAAATGGTTGCATTTTTTTTCATATCTGGACAAACCTTAAGGCAAACAGGTAGTTGTAACTCAAGCACTGAAGGCGTTCGGAGTGTATGCGTAGGGTGTGTGTGTGTGTGTGTCAGTGTGTGTTATATTTAATGAGTTTTTGTTCTGCTTTTTTTTTTTTTTTGATGGGGAGGAGAAAATTCAAGAAGAATGGCTTGCTGCTTTAGAATATGAATAGTGTAGCAACCATGTAATTAACTGAAATTGTTTTTGCACACATTGTTCTTTGTTTCTCTCTTTCATGATGGGATAATGTCTCTCAGCAGGTTAACAGCCCTGGAAAGGCCCCGTGAAGTCAGCTAGGCTGTAAATGTGAAATGAAAACTTTAGTTACTTGAGAAATGTAGAAATTGCTATAGTGTTGTGTTTTTTTCTCCAGGCGAACCCCCTTGCAAAGCATGGCTTTTTGTGGATTGCTTCCCTGTGTCTACTACTTGGCCAATGTAGGATGGCCTTTGGCAACTGAAATCCACCCCCCTCTAATAGAGATGAGTCTGGTAACAATCAAAACATGCCCCTTCGACAGACCTGGATGTGCCTGCCAGGCAACTCCGTCGCGCAGGACAACCTCCACGCCTTCCTGATGCTCCGCAACGCCAACCCATTCTCTCTGCTGCAACTTGCTGGAATGACTGTACGCAAATCCCTGGTAGAAAAAAAACATAAGGACCCATGGAGGTCAGAGGAGGGAGATTGTGTCCCTGATTGAGAAGTTGCCTGTGCCCGACGTGATGAAAAAGTATCTGAACTGGCAGGATGTGGATTACAGCAGCGCTGAGTGCAGCTGGGAGAAAATGCTGCATCTGCTGCCTTCAGTAGCGGCAAAGGAAGCAGCAAAAAAAGCAGGGCTGATGTCATGATGAGTGTGGCAGTAGCATGTGCTGAGTGCTGATCTGAGTGCTGATCTGTTTGACCCTGTTCTGTCAATAACTGCATGAAAGTAACGCCCACTGCCTGACACACACAAAACTTGTGTTAGTGTTACTTTCCTGTTTTTGATGCATGGTTCTTGGAAAAGTGGTGGTTTAAAGATTTGTGAACAGGAGTAGACTGGCTGTGGAGACAGTTTATTGTTACAGTGTCAAATTGGGGTTAAACCAGAGTGTAAACATACTGATTTATCTGTCGTATGGATAGAAATTATGTGTGTTTGCAAAGATGAAAAAGGAAAAAAAAAAGTTTTTGTCAAATTGGGGTTAAACCAGAGTGTAAACATACTGATTTATCTGTCGTATGGATAGAAATTGTGTGTGTTTGCAAAGATGAGAAAGGAAAAAAAGTAGTTTTTATTCATGCTTTACAGACCTGTGGACCCTTGTTTTAGCAATTAAGTTTTCATGAATGTAGGTGAATTTATTTTCCTCTGTCATTCTTGTTTTTGACCCATTTTCTTCACTGCATGAACACTTTATCAAGTTTATGCCTGCAGATGACACCACAAGTGGTGAACACTTTGGTTATCTCAGCTGATCTTTAGCTTTTAAATAGTTTAATTTTTTTTTTTTCAAAATTCTGGACGTTTGTTTGCCAAAATAGCCACAATTTCAAGATTGCCAGCGTGCAGTGATACCTATTGTCTTGGAAAAGATGCATTTGGTACTGAAAAGAATGAAATTGTTGGCTGTTCAAGGCATAACGGCTTCTAAATGCATTAGTATATTGAAAAACAAAACTCGCCCTGAAAACAAATGGGTACCTACAAAGTGAATAGATCTGTCCTTGTGAAAAATTGTCAGCAAAAACTTCATAGTTTTTACATGCCTCCAGTCCTTGTTTCATCTTTACAACATCATCTCCAACAAGTTCCAGTGCAGATTTTGGCCTTCTCTTCCGATCAGGTGATCCTTCATAGACTTCAAAGTCGTACAGAATTCCCGATGCGCCAGCACAGGCCCAGAGTTTGAAGCCCCATGGGTGTGGCCTTCCTTTCGTAAACTGCTTCAACAATCATTATTTCTTTTTGTTTTGTTTGGAAATTACTTAGACATTCCTTTCTATTTGAGTAATCGTTAACTAATAAACATTTAAAGGAATGTTATAATAATAGAAATCCCTAACGAAAATACAATTTAGATTTTTTTTTTCTGCAGGACTATTTCTTTACACTTCCTGATTTATTTCCTGTGGGACTATTTCTTCACATTTCCTGCTTAGTAAAAATTGCCACCAAAACTATACACACAGCATCTGTGCAGTTTTCTACTCTTTTTTGTTTGTTTGTTTGTTTACGCTAATGTTTTGCAGAACGAACCTGGCTGTAATCTACTTGGCTGTAATTTATGTGGGGGGTTACAGCATGTTCTGTTATTGTCTGATGATTTGAAGTAAGGGTGCACAGGTCTGTGTATACTATGTTCTATTGTCTTATGATTTAGGCTGAACTAAGAGTGCACACATCTGTGTATACTTTGTTCTGTTGTTGTCTTATGATTTGGATTGAACTAAGAGTGCACAGGTCTCTGTATAAACAAAGTTCTTCTTTCTGATGGTTTTGATGGAAGTAAGGGTGCACATGCCTGTGTATAGTTATGTTGTTTGATGACTTGGATTGATGTAAAGCTTGCAAGATCTGCACACAGTATGTGCTTTTATTGTCCAATGATTTAGATTGAAGCATGTGTATCATACTGGAAATGACTATTTTTTTTTATCAGTGATCTAGTGATAAAGGATATCACATGGTCTGTACACGCTATACAGATATCATGGACAATCATGTAATTTAAAAGTAATTTCCCAGGACTGGAAAGTCTCAGGGATATGATCAAAGTCATTGGAAAGCCAAGGAATTAAAAATAAAGCCCTTTGGAAATGCACTGACTTGTTTTGATGTGCATGCTTGTGCACCAGTATGCAGAAATCGAACAAGCATGTAGCCCATGACAAGCGTTGTTGAACTGGCCATTTTAATGACAGTATGAACACATTTTGTGTGGAAGATGGCTGATTTGTGGTCATGGAAATTTCACAAACTAGCAAGGCAAAGTCATGAAAAGTTATGGAATTTTGAACTTGTATGGATCGTGTTTCATTGTGATTCTGAGCCACATGTACCAATGTGTATAATGCATGTATTGCATAGTTAAAACAAGCAATATTGTGCTTTCGAACAAGACTAAGTGTTGCATAAATGCCTGTTGTATCCAAAAATTATCTTGGCCCTTGCAAATGCTTTTCATTATTTGACCTCCGGGGTGAACCAGTTTTAGTACATCTTTATATTATGTTATTGCTTTGGAAATGAGCCTTTGCATATTTCGGCTGCTTATGGATGCCATTGTTTTCCCCCTAAATAGTACCAAGTGAAAATGGGTAATATTTGGGTGCCAAAAAGAAATAAAGAAAATGGTTGATGATGGTGGCTGCTTTTGTTGAGATTTTCATGTATGTTCAATGTTGTACTTTGAAAAGTAGTTGTTGGTATGGAAATGTATAACAACTGAAAAACGTTCGTTTTTTTTTTTTTTTTTTTTTTTGAATATACATTTTGCATTTTACTCTATCATGCTTTCAAACTCTTTCTTGTAGGAACATGTTATGAATTGCGCATGAATTTGTGGTGTATTGTTCTTGAACAAGAAGTAATTTCCAAAACAGATTTATTTACTACATTCCTATGAAAAAATATTGTTCATTCTGTAATAGTTTAAATAAATAATTGATGATAGTTTATGGTGTTCAGATTATTTTCATATATTTGCAATGTTGTAGTTGTAAAGGACTTGATACTAAAATATTTTAGTTCAGCTTTCAAAGAAATCTCTTTTCAATTTTCACATTTTTTAAACTTTTTCTTACTTTTTGGTACATGTTATGAATTGCATGGATTGTGGTCTGTTGTTTATATACATGAAACAGTTTGGGAAAAAAAAAGCACATATTCATTTACTACATGACATATGAACAAAAATTTTTCAGCTTAGAATGGGAACAGAAATAAATGAATTGAATCAAAATAGCATCAATGACTTGAAGACTTAAAGAAGTGAAAATCATATGCAGCATCTTCGTTTGCACACTATAGGTCCATATAGGGTGCTGCAATATAGCATGAAAACATATTGTTGAAATGTGTGGAACAAAAAACGGACCCAAAAGATGAGCAAGTTTATGGTCTTTCATATTGTTGATGAGCCTCCTGTTAGGTCTTGGTGAAGTCATATTTTCATCACTTGAAATCTGCGAGACTCCCATAGCGTCTTTGCCATGTTTGATCTGCTGGGCAAAAGATTCAGGATCAGCATTTTCATGCAAACAGTTTTATTAAAAGTTAAGAAAAAGAAATTTTAAATGTAATTAACAGCAAACCACCAAGAAAACGTAGAAAAACGAATCACAAGATTGGTTCGTCTACGTTTTCTTGGCTGTTCGCTATTAATTACATTTAAAATTTGTTAGGTTTCTGCCTGCAGTCGCCTCACTTCACAGCTAAGAAAAAGATGTAAGAGATGTTTTTTACCATCTGTCTTGTAAGGGAGAAAAAAGCCTGATCTTTTTCTCATGGAATTTAGTCTTTTCGTTGATGTGTAATGGCTTGTTTTAGATCAGTCACTTGGTTTTTAGACAAGGCTCGTTTTGGAAAAGTGGTCCTTTTGCATGTAAATGTATAGAAAGTTGTGGTTTTAACTTCTTTTATTTGGCCTCCATCACCTTGTAGTTTTAACTTGCTCTCATTTGGCCTCCATCAACTTCAGTGGTTGATTGGGCTACTGGCATTTTGACATGACTCTACCTAGTTTCGAACATTTGTCCAAGTTGCACACAAACCTTGGCATTGGGTGTAGGGATGGAGCAAGTTGTGGAGTGAGGGAGAGTGGATAGTACAGAAGGATGCTCCCTTTCGTATCAATAACAGGAGCTTGGACCATTCAAGCAACTTAGATCGACCAGGTGAAATAACTATGGCATTTTCATACTCAAATTTGACACAAGATTGATTTCTGTAGTGTATAATGCATAGTTTACCTTTGTGGCGGTGTTAACATAATAGTTTGAGAGAAAGATAGGTAGACATTGCAAAACATGAACAAGACTTGCCAAATTTTTGTGAAGGACTTCAACGTTTGTCTGGTTACATCAGAGGGTTAGGATTTTTTTTTTTCTCTCTTATCCTTGATTTCCGTTGAAAGCTTGCAGGTGAACCAGACCATTGTAAGCTGTTTGGGTGTGGTAAGGCAAAATAAACTATACGTCTTTGTCTGCTTATCACACGTTTTAAACTGGTTGATATGTTTGGCTTGGTACTTTTCTTCCATAAAACAAAGTTTTTAAGTCGGTACTTAGTCTTTCTTGTGTAATTGATTTTATTTGCTGGTCCAAGGTGTGTGTTAGGAAGTAAACTGAGAAATGAAAGAGAGAAAAAAATGTTCCATAAATTGTGTAGAGATTCTTTTTTTTTCAGAATGTATTTGTGGTTGATTAGATTAGATTATGGTAGTATACTGAATTTCTTTTCTTTTTCAATAAACATTTTGTTTTGATAAAGGAAATGTTCTTTTTCTTATGAGTGAACGTAGACACCTCTGTCGAGAACGATGAAGAAAAAATGTATGACAGAAAAGATAAATGTTGTTTATAGCCCCACTCTTCCATCTTGTGTTGATCTCGCTGATCGAGACCGACTTTGTCTGCTCACAAACTTTGTGCGACCCATCATCAAACTTTTCAATAGTGTTAGTGTAAGCGGCTAGCTGGGTGGACTTTAGCATGATAAGGAATCTTACGGGTTAGTGGGAGTTCTGGGTCAGGTTGAAGGATTGAGATGCACCATGGTTTGTACAAGGCCCCCTTCCCTTTCTGTATTGTTTACCTGCACTAAGCATTGCACACAACACACCACCCAGGCTTCAACTGACTTGCATTTGTGTTGGTTATGTCTATGGTGGAGGTAAATAGTCCACGCAGTCGAGCCATATGAACCTCAAACTTGGATGGTGTGTGTGTGTGTGTATATGTGTGTGTGTGTGATGCATACATTCTGCCTTGGGCAATGCTAAAGGTTTTAATGTATAATAATTAACTGATATTTTATGTGATAAGATTTTACCCAATGCCTAAGACAGGCAAACGACCAAGCAAGACATCTGTGTAAATTGTGGTATGTTTACATGGCTTGGAAGGAATGTGCACCTATGCTCTTCAGGATCCTGTGATCCAAAAGTGCACAAGCACAAATAGTTCCATAAATGCAAGGTTTTTATTTCATACACACACACACACACTGTCGTTTTCTTTCTTCACGGTGGCTTAGGCAATGCAGCACAAAAATGACAGGTTTCCTCAGCCAAAAGGAGGTTAAACTTCTCATGTCTGCATGCATGTGTTCAAGCAGAGGTGAGCAGTTGCCAATGCTGTTGCTGGTTGGGAGGTTGCTGCCTCTACTGTCGACACTGCTGGGTGGGGAGCTGGTGCCACTGCCGACATGGCTGCATGGGACAGTGCTGATTAGGAAAGGGTAAACTGCCATTCTCACGTGACACTCTGATTCGGAAAATGTTCACGACAAATAGATCACATCTTCGGTGTCGTTTGTGAGTGTGCATGTGCATTCATGCATGCACATGTTTGAGAGGATCTGACAATGACCCACTATATTTCCTATCTGTTCATTTCCCATCTGTTCTTATAAACTTTGGGGGGGAAAATTGAGGGAATGTCTGGCTACTTCAGCACAGCCTAATTCATTTGCTTTAAGGACATTGACAGATCAATCACAATGCTATGAACTTGATGTTAATAAGTACAAATTGTTTCTGACATTGTTCTATGCAAGACCTGTCTTGAGTGGTGACAGCCCCCACAGCTTTATTTTTCTGTCCCATGTGAGACACTGAGTGAAAAGGACGAACAAACAAGGCTTACACACTTCTGATCAACATTTTTGTTGTTGTAGTCCAAGCAGAGGCATGTATCAAACTTGTACTAGTTAACTAGGGAAAATCAAATTCCCAAAAAGTGGTGTCATCATTTTTGCACAATTGTGTGTGTGTTGTCATTGTTTGAATATCACCTGACCACTTGCATACAAGCTTTCATGCCATATCTACATTATCTGCAGGAAAATAAACCTAGTCGAGTTTGGTATTAACAGAATTGTCGGGAATTCGCCTATTCAGTCATCTCAAGAGCACAGATATATTACATTTTTCATGACAACCACTCATTATCAAACAAACAGCCCCACTTGTAATGGCTGCTCAGCAATGCCGAACACATTGTTGTCAGACCGGCTTTACACAGATGACATTATGACATTCAGTTCACCAAGTAGAGCACAGTTAGCTGGCTGGTGGGAAGCAGCCTGCAGAAAACGCCCCTTTCCCTGACCTGCATTCACAGCTTGGCCGCTGCAGCATGGGCAAGCTGTAAACTCCCCTGCCTCTCAAAACTTAGTAGCTTGCTCTGAACAGCCGTGCCCCGAAAAGACCCTATCTGCTGGGATATTATCATTATAGTGCTAAAACATAGCAGATCACCCTTAACAGTAGTTTATGGAAAGATCTGAAAAAGTGGGAACCATTTTAAACTGATTACCCGCTGAAAACTTCCAAGACAAACGTGTGTTTTACATTTTCACTTCTAATACTTGCTACTTTTTAGTTGTGTATGAACTTTTTCACTTTTAGAAAGTGAACAATACAAGAAACAGAGGCTGGCAGTAAAAACTGAAAAGAGCATGGGAGCAGGATTCACCAGATGAAGCAGACTGACTAGAAGTGCTCAGCAGCTGACCTTCCAAATGATGATAAACCCAACCACCAAGGTATCAACTAGAGACACAGTGGCTTGAGACTGAATTTAGCACTCCACTCATTCTGACTGAACTTGTTGCGCAGTATGACAGCAGAATGGAACCAGCACACAACTACCAAACTCAGAAGTTTACCACTAGTAAGCTTTCAGCTTGAAGGAATCCCGCTTCCAAGCTGCAGTCTCCTTCATAGAGGTTGAAGCAAGGTGGTCCCATGGCACATCTGCCTAGAATCTCATACAACAGCTCTAAATTTGGGGGAGAGGAAGATGAGAGCTCAAAAGGCAATGGCAAAATCAGCTCCAGAAAGTTGAATCTGCCTGAAGAAGAACAAAAACCTCTTTGGGGTTAAATTTCCCCAACTTCATCAAGTACCTGATCACTAGGTGGTTTGAACATCTTTCACAAGGTGACTCAGCCTTGCACCTGACCACCCTGGATGAGCAGCTGAGTAAAGGCAATACCAAGAGGAAAATAAATAAATAAAAACCCAACACCACCACCCTCACCCCTAAGATAAAGAATGATGGCAGAGGGGTATCCAGGAGTCATGACCTGGATTCAGACTGGACCCCTTTGTGTGGAAGTCCTTCAAGTAAAACTTTAAACCCAAATTCTGTGAGTGAATGTACATATAACATCTTGCACACACAAACTGCTTACAGCTTGGTCTGTAACAGAAGATAGGTGTCATTTATGTGATAATAATTATAATGATAATGAATTAAGGTCTGAACACTTCCATGAGGGGGCTGTTCTCTGAAGACCTGTCCAGCATTTAGTTTTCTTGTTTGGTGTTGGACAATACCAGTCAGGTCTGTCCACAATTTCTGCTGACAACAAATAGGTTTAAAATGCTATAGATGCTGACTATCTGCCTTCTGACAAGCAATATAGTGTCACAATATTTTCATTCAATTTTTCTTTCATTTTAAAACGGAGGGGGTAGGAGCAAGCAAACCAAAATTACACACACACACACACACACACACACACACACAAGATCTCAGGTGAAAACAGCCTGAACATTTTCTGAGGATCCAGCTGGCAAAGGTATTGATAAATCACAGAACAATAAATGATGGATTGGATCAGGAGTTCGACTGGAAGCAGAAACTTGATGGCCTTTCAGTTGATTACATGCAAGTTTAACATATGCATCACTTCCAGATTCATGCAGTCAGAATCGTCCTGAACACCTCTGAAAAAAAGACCGGAGTTCAGGTTGAAATAAGAAAAATGACAAACCCATTCTCTCTTTAAACTGTCAACAAAAATATCTTGTGTTTATTTCATTTTTTGTCTTTCTTTTCAAATAAACGTCATACAGATCTTAACTTTCATTTTCCAAAATAACACACCGTCACATGTTCTACCCAACTCCAGTTTAAGTGCAAAACATAATCCATGGAGTGGTAAAGTACACATGCCAAGCTGGGAATATTGGTGTCAAAGCAAGTCGTTCAAAAAAAAGGTTCAAGTTGTCACACTGTGCGCTACAACACCAATGCTGAGAGGAATGAAAGCACGCAGAACTGTCCTCTCGCCAGCTGATGACAAACAAGGACCAAATCTTTTCTTCCCACAGTGGACCAATTACTTGCTCATCGTTCCAAACTAATGCTGCTCACGGTACCCATTCACCTTACACATATGGTTCTTGCCTGCATGTGTGTTTGATGAATATGTACTCCAAGTAACATAGGCTTGTAATTACATGCGTGTAATTGTTTCTCGACAGGAATGAAAGCTATCTTTCTGTTCACTTGTCATCTTCCCAAGATTTCCATTTATATCCTACACCATTGTTTTGCTATCAATGTAAGTGCATTAAACCAACCCTGCAATGGTAAAACAAGTGTGTGTGAGTATGTGTGTGGATATGCGTGAATGTACTAAACAGGCTTTCTGATAGGTAAAGAACTACATCATAAATTACCCGAATAAAGAGACAAAGCAACAGAAATTATTTACAGATTACCTTTTATTAAACCATTTAATTAAGAACTTATGACCTATGGGATAAAAAATGCCAAGGGATCAAATATTACAACAGGTAATAACTTAAAAGCCTGTTTGATAAACAACTTGCCAGTTCGTGGGTAAAAAGCCAAACCAACGAACAATGAATAACCATTTAGAAGAGTGCAACACAAAGATATGAAACAATTCTAGCTTTATCTGACAAGCCTAAAGAGTGTGTGTGTGTGTGTGTGTGTGTGTGCGCGCACGCCCGTGTGTGTAGTTAATGTGTGCTCGAGTATGTATGAATGTGTGTATGCATGTGTCTGTGTGTGTGTGTGCGCATGTGCATTCATGCATGCAGGGATTTGCATTAAGTGTGTTGCTTGTGTGTAGGTGTGCACTTCTTTATGTGTCGCAGATCAGAGAGGTCTGTGTTTATGTATGGCACAGCAATCCAGGTGTTCAGAAAACGAAATGCAGTCTTCTTGTCAACAGCATGAACATTATTAACATGACTATTCAGAATCATGTGTTGATTGTTCCACAATGTGTTCATGCTGTTCCAACACACGAAACAAAAGCAAGAACACAGCCAGAGTGATAGTAACACCCTTAACATCACAAATAAGGAAATCATATCTGATGAAAAACATAGCATTCCATGTACTTAAAGAGCATACGAGAACAATGCAACTTTAGCAAACGAAAACAATGCAACTTCTTAAAGAAAACTGTCATCACTACTCAGCCTATCAACAACATCAACTTTCCTGAACGATATCAGATAATGTCACCAAATCAAGTAGTATGGGAATTTTCCCAAAGATGGGAGTACGGCTGCCCTAATGGAAGGAGAAAAAACGGGTCATACACAAAAAACTCCACTGCCTGTTTATACAGGCAGTGTCTGCCGGAGTATTAGCCTGTGTACGCAGAAAGAAAAAAAAAAAAAGCAGTATGGGAATTGAAAATGTGCAACAATTTATGTCGTCTTCTTAAAGTGTTTTTGTTTGTATGTTAGTTTATTGTTGTTAGTTTATTGTTGTTTGAAGATTCCAGGAGTTTCTACCCTGCCCCAAAACAAAATGTGCTCCCTCCTTCCCACTCTGTCACTCTCTGTTAACTGTAAAGGACAACATAAATCGCCTTCAACACAATTCTTCATAAAGCCTGTAATTGATCTGGTAAATCTTGACACTCCATCTTCTCCTTAGCTTTCTTTGCTCAACAATGTAAATCACAACTGCAACCCCCTCCGTCTCAGCAACTTTTGGGCCACAAAACATCTAAAAACAAAAATCAGACAGTCTCCATTCCCAAACCCTTCTCCTCTTGGTGTAGTGATCATTTTTGTGATAAACACATCCACCTGTTTCTGACCAAAACCAGCTGAGAGTTGTTCTTGGTTTAATACAGAAAAAACGACAAAGGAAACCTCTGTATTTCTATCTGCATCAAACTTTCAGTCTAACAGTTAATCTTGAACAGGTGTAGTAAAGATAACAACAATTATAAAGAAAAGAAATGAACAGCTAGCTTCGTAATGGCTGTATCCCATTTCTTTGACCCTCAATAACAGTCAATGTTTGGCATGGTTCCCACTTGTGTGAATCTTGTAATGTTTTGGCCACACACATTGTGGGCTGAACTAATAGTTTGCATTTCTTTGATGACAAGCAGAAACTAAAGTAGTAACGTAAGCACTTGACTACAAGAGCAAGAAGGTAATTTACACTTTTACATACATTCCAAGCTCTGTCAAGATACTCTCCAAATTATAACAGCAATCCACTGAAGATCGAATTGATTCTTTTTCCGGCAAAAAAAGGACAAAAATATGGAAACGCTGTTTCTGTAATTGGAATTGACCACAAAGCAAAAGAAAAAAAAAACCAAAACCAACTCGATTCTGGCAACAGGTGAAAGTGAGGCCAGCTTTCAGAGCCAATCGTTTTTTCACTCTTTGACCAGTAACCCTTTCTTCACTGTGTCAGCTTTCTCCTTCCCAGTGAGCTCCTCCGCAATCTTCAGAGCAAACTCAAAGCAGGTGCCTGGTCCTCGACTTGTGATGAGCTTTCCATCCTGAACAACACGATCCTGCTGATACTGGTAACCTGAAAAGGAGTAAAATGGATGCTCAATATGAACCATCTTGTCCCAAAACCTTTATCCTGTGAATTGAACAAAAGACAGTATTTGATGCTATACACAGAAGAGTCCAATTAGACAAAGGCAAGAGCTCTGATTTATCTTACAGGAGAGTTTTACTCTGCAATCCATGTTTATAGCGCATTTGATCATGGCTGCCTTCTCGAAGCTGTTTCACTTTCATGACAGCAAGAATTCTCCCAGGATAAAAGGAAACCACCTGTTTTGATGCAGTGACACACTATGATGGTCTTGAAACAATAACTACTGACATTCTCCCCCTTATTCGATGAATATGTTGTTGTTGTTGCTCTGAACACCAGGTCCAGCTGTAGGTCCAAATATCCCTGTACTATCTGAATTGCACTCTCTTTCCATTCACTTTTCAACATTGTCTGCAACGGCCAGATATCAATCGCACCATTATTACTAGTACAGTCATCATGTGTTAGTACACTACACTTGATACTGTGAGGATTTTTTCCCCCCTTTGCTTGGACATTGAGCAAGGAGGGAACATCTTTCTGTTAGGTGTCTTGAATACGAGTTTCTGGTGCTCTGGAGTCGGAAAAGGCCCAGGCTGGTCTTGGTATCAATGCTATCCTTCTTGGGTTTGGAAAAAACTGCACTTTTCTACCATGCTAGACTGTCTCTGTTCTCGCTATGAAATCCCCAAACAGAACCTTCTTGACCCAAACCAAATGAAAGCTAATCATAATGACCTCACACAACATACTGCCTGGCAATCAAAACTGAACTGCACCGCAGTTTAAAGGGACCTGCATGGTTGCCCAAAAACTTTGCTACATGGCACCCAAAGCAGAACAGGAAGAACTTGGACCACTTTCTAATTTCAAAGTATTGAACAATCATGACATGAAACACAAATTCTGAAGTCAAATAATTCAAAATAATTCAATCATTTTTCAAAAGAAAAAGTGATTAGTTTAATATCATATATGCAAGATCCTTATCTACACCATGACAACAAAATTAAAACACCCTTAAAATAATATCAATCAGATCAACTGGGCTCCTGCCCTTTCAATTCAAAAGTCATCTTCAATTTATACTCAATCAAATTTCAGTTAGCTTTATTGACATCATCAGACACTAAAACAAACTGAACCAAGACAAACAAAACCATCATGCCATGATTTATGGGGACACAAAAACAATCTTACGTTTATGAGCTTTTTTTTCGAACAAAGTATACACTGACTGGAACCACAGAAGAATAAAATATAAGTGGGTATTTCAGCCATCCACTCAAGAATATCTAAATACCCTGACTTTGCGATCTTCAGCAATGTCTTAGCAATGTTTTTCCCAATCCAGAGATCACCTTTAGCTGACAACACTGATTCTTACAGTTTCAGACTCCTAAAAAAGCTGATAGTTTATCTGCAATAACAGAATTACCAGCAACCAAACATGCACAACGACAAAATTACCTTCCATTTTCGATTCTGTGCCAGGGTAGGAGGTGACTTTCTTGCCTTTTCCCACACCATGAGCCGCTAAAGCCGTAGGAGCTGGAAAGATTAAAAAAAAAAAAAAAGAAAAAAAAAAAAGGACAGTTTTGTCACCTTAACCGTTTCAATATTCCTAAAGCTTAAGGCCTCCTTGCTCCATGTGTTGTACAGTGCCTTTGAAATCATGTTCATCATATGACAGATACATCTATCTGTACCAGCATTACATGCTAAATCACATCATGCCAAGCGAGATGAGGAAGCAAGCGTACCTAAGATCTTCATAAACTGGCTCTGATCTCATTTCACAAAACAAATAATAGAGGCATGTAGGCAAAATCTGAAGGAGGGAACTGGGAACTGGGGTGGAGGGAACCACACTACCCATGGTACATGGCAAGCTCTTCCCCCCTAAAACAGAATTGTTACAAGCTGTGACAAACAGTAACTTTGGATGTCATGAAAGCCAGGTTTGGTGATGGACATTAGTGAAATAATCTCTCCAATTTCATAGATACTAGGGCTCACTGAATACTGGTTCAGATACATCTATAGGAACACATGCTGCATTATGACGAGCAGCAAACTTTTGCTTTGATGCAATATAAGAGCCACTATGTCGTGAAACATAAAAATCAATGAAAGAAAATAAAGAAAGAAACAGAATTCCACAGTATGCTGCATTTTCAGGATACTGTTTGCATGCCATCTGCATATTACAAAGAGAAATAAAGTCTTCTGACTCACTTGGGTTCCACAGACAATTCTCAATTGGTATCATCTTTACACTTTTTTTAATCATCATAAAACTATCAAAAGTAGAAAATCTTTTCCTATTTCTGGAAGGATTATAGCAAACACACACACACACACACACACACACACACACACACACACACACACATTCGTAAGCACACACTGAACCCAACACATACCAACAATGTATTGGGATTCATCAGTATCAGCATCACAGACTTTGTAGGTGGGTCAACCACATGACTGAAAAATGCTATCTTCACTGTATCAAGGCAATCTTTTTCATGATTCCACTTTCCTTGCCAGCTCTGTGATAAGTCCATGTCAAAATCAGCAGCACAGGGGGACTGTTGCTGGATAGAAGTTGGTGGCACCCTCTGGAGGGGAGATAATTACTGAGATACTTACTATCAGTGGTCCAGCAACTCTAGTCACTCAACCAGCCACACAACCAAAGGCTCGCCAACAAAACAATTATTGTCTTCAGTGGGTGGCTTTGCAGAGGGTTTCTTCTATACTCTGGATCAGGCCAGGCACTACTGAACAGCACTGAAAATACTCATCCAACAGAGCAGTAACTCCTCTGGTGGGCTGTTTACGATGGCCTGACACTGACTGTTCCCTGTCCTTTGCCAGTGCTGGGACAGCATCATCTCCGGTCTGGTGTAGCTGTGGCAGGCCAGATTAAGCGGTATGGGAGTGGTGCCCCTTGTGGGGAACATGGAAGATGAGACAACCCCCTCCAACCCTAGCCCAAAAAGAAAGAAACTTAATGCTGACATATCTACAACTGCCTCATCTGCATGGGCAAAAGTTTCTTGAACATAAAAAACAGAATGGAATTGGATCCAGGGTCCCCTGAGGCTCTGGAGTGAGGCAGGATCAGCATTTCAGGAATTCAGGCTTCAAACCCCCAGAAGCTGAAGAAAACATACCCAGAAGTACTTTGGCAGCCTCTGAGATGCACCCAAAGCGTTCCAAACAGGCTCTCCTGAATGGCTAGGGGCTTAGCCTTGTAAGCTTATTTTCTGTTTTCTGAATAGGTCATTACTGTGACAATGTCACTGAACCAGTACCAATATCAAACTGATAAGGTATGATAATGTTGCTTATAGCCCAGCCGACCGCAGATGGCCATATCAGGGCTGTCTCCACATTCAAGTCAACTCACAAGTCATTCCTTCACTGAACTCTTTAAAATACAGCTTCTAAAAACACATCGAAATTTGTTACAAATCTTTCAACTGTAAAATCTCAGATCGGATGAAATATGGGTTTTTTTTTTTTTTTTTTTGCTGTCCCAACCTCTGCGTCACCTCAGACGCATTGCACTCATACTGCTCATTCCGACACCCCGTCCACAACCACAGCTCGGTTGGCTCCGCCGCAGCCCCGGCACGGGCAATCCACAGGGAGCAGTCTGTGTTAAGTCATCAAGAGGCAACCCACCGGAGAAGACATTGCACTGTTGCCGAGTCACTTTGGTGGTGTTCAGTGGCGCCTGTTCTGATCTAACATATGCAGGACACCACCTACTAAGCCCCCTACTGACGACAATAATTGCTTAGTCGCGGAGCCGGCGTGAGTGAGCTCTCCCTCCGGAAAGCGCCACCACGTCCGTCCAATGACAGCCCCCATGGACTCGCCGATACCGGTGACCCCAATGGAACCAAACCAAGACCACAGACGTGGAGAGGACATCGAAACTGAGGTCACCATGAGAGCAGGGCATGAAGGACCACAGAATTTGAGACATTTTTTTTTAATGCTGATCGATGAGAATGAGGATGATAAAGATGATACTATGGATTGCCATTTCGGTCTGAGACTACATGACAGGGCTGTACTCTACACTTCCTTTCATAATATATCCTGGTGTCAACCAGGCCTGAGAGATACAGGCACCTGCAGTGTTCGTCAGGAAATTTGAGCAACACTCTCAGAAATGCATCCATTAAAGACCTACTTGAGTGCTCGGCTATTTTTTGTGTGAGAAGTCTCTATGATGCATAAAAAAGCGCTCGCGGTGTTGTTTCGGACGAAAAATTATTTTGCGTAAATTGTAGAAAGCACACCTGCGGAAGTTGCAAATCCGACACTCCAACCCTGTGACGTCACAAGTGTGTTAGCGTCAGTGAAAATGGCAGCCGAATCAACTTCTGCGGATTGCATCGCTGCGAAGAAGAAGCGGACGGGAAAATTTTGTGCAGTTGCTGAATGTACGGGGACCAATAGTGATGGGATAAGTCTGCATAAGTTCCCAACTGACGTGCAATTAAGAAAGAGATGGACTGATTTCGTCCGCACATGTCGAGAGAACTTCGGGCCACAGTACTCGACACCAAACAAAAACTCGTTCGTCTGCTCAAGGCACTTCACAGATGACGATTATCCATTAACATACGGTCTGTGCACAGACTTCAACATGCCGAGAAGAAATAAATATTTGAAGCCCGGAGCAGTACCAACAATTCAGAAGCACGAGTTCAGTGTCAGACAAAAAAATCACGTCGAACCAGCTCCCCCTCTCCGACGACTCACTGCAGCTCGAGTATCATCACCACGGTTGCAACAACCTCGCCAGCAGCAACCACAACAACCACAAACATACAGCCGTCCGGTGGGTCTGTGCACTGCCGGGTGTTACCACTGTTCGAGGTGCCTATGCCAAAAGAGAACGCAAAAGAGTGAGTCTCTCTCTCTCTCTCTCTCTCTCTCTCTCTCTCTCTCTCACACACACACACACACACACACACACACACACACACATTGATAAGCAATCTCACTCACACTGTAAAGCAAAGAAGAAAAAACGCACACAAACACTGATAAGCAATCAGTGAATCACACACACACACACACACACACACACACACACACACACACACACACACAGAGAGAGAAACACACATACACCCAAGATCATCAACTGTAGAACACTTCTGATGTTTTTAGTCATTTTTAATTGTCAGTATTATTTTCATGATCAGTTTTTACACTGTTTTACTTCATCTTGATTTGCTGGCATTTGATATTGTATTATCAAATTTTTAAACAACATGTACACCAGTTTTTTTTTTGGCAGATGAACTATTCTTTCACTATTCCTTGGGTACCTAAATACTTGGCATTCTGTAGAGCTTATGTATTGTAAATGGGAAGTGTAGTGTGGTGGAAGGAATAAAAACTTTTTTTTCCCAACTGTGAAAACAAAATCAACACACAATGCTTAGCTAAATCCCAGAGAATCTGAACTGAAATCAAAAACTGAAGACTATTGCTAGTTTTGTACTCCCCCCCCCCCCCCCCCCCCCCCCCCCACCCACCCACCACCCACACACACACACCCCCCCCACCCATCCCCCCCACCCAACAGGTCATTCATATTTTTCATGTTACATTATTTATTTCTTTCTGAAGAATTCAACACTGGAAAATGTTACGATTTTATTTTATATTGGTTGCTTTTCATTAAAAGGCGAATTTGATTGCACAGGTTGTTGACAAAGTCCTGCAAAATTACATGGTTGAGGAAAACAGAATCTTCTTCACCTGTGATTGAGGATCAGCCACAGAAGCTGACGGCTGATGAAGAGGTTCAGACTGAGGCAAGCTTTTCTTCCACGACATTCATGATTCATATAAGTCCTGGCTGGTGTTTGTTTCATTTTGCTATATATTGTATATTGTTTCTGGGTATTATACACAGATTTTCGAGAAAATAACAGAACTTTGGCTGGATTTTGCAGTGTTCACTCCTCAAAAGATATATTTTCATGAACTACAACTTTCGGGGATAGTGCAGTTCATTGTTTTATGTCAGACATTGTCCACTCATAATGGTGATAGCACTGTGTTTGTGTGCAGTTATAAAATCTAGCTGTATCTGTCTGTCTTCCTACCTGCCTGTCTGCCTACCTAGCCACCTACTTACCAACCAGCTTACCAACCTATCAACCTACTTAGCTACCTATCTATCCATCCATGAGCTTTGTATAATGTTCCTGTGCCATATTTGATACATTGTTCTGGTAACAATGTTTATATCATTTGAAATTTAAAATTAATTTTTGATACATTTATCTGGTAGCTATGTTTACTATAGTTTCTTCTTACTTCCAGGTGTCATTGCAAGTAGTGGTGCCAAAAGAAATTAGCAGACCCAAGACATACAGCTGTAACCCGTGTCCTTTGGTTACAATTTTGGGTGAGGTGCGTGCTTGTTAAGTATCTTTGTTTCTAACTACTCAACCAATTTCATAACAGACTGGAGTCCACAAACCGAGTAAAAAAACAAAACAAAGCGTTTATTTGAATAATAGGAACTAACTAAGCCAGAATAATAAAGGAGAACAAAAAGAAACAAAACTTTCCCAGATCAGCCCAAAATATTTCCTTTCCAACAGTATGGCCTATCCATACCCAACCACATGGAAATATAAAAAAAAACACAGCTGAGATCCCGAGAAGTTTTTAGAGTTTTACAGAATTCAGAGAGCAGCCCAAGAGCCCTCTCAGCTTGTCCTGGTTGTAGCTGGGCCTCTGTGTCTAAGTAAAAGGTTGGCTAGATGTGGTAGCTCGTTTTTATAATGGTAGAGCCACATGGTCACCCAAACAGGAAGTCACATGGGCACCTACCCGGGAGATAATCATTTTCTTTGTTCTCATTAGAGATTACTACTTCAAAAACATTCCTTTCCATTTAAATGAGTACTCCTTAATTTATACCACTAATAAAGACTTCCTAGAACGTTATAATAAGAGAAATCCCTGATACAATTTATTTATTATTTTTTTGTTTGTTTGTTTGTTTATTTCTGCGGGACTACTTCCTGTTTAGTAAAAATTTGCCTCCGAAACTATACGCACAGCATCTGTGCAATTTTCGACTTTTTTTTTCTTTGTTTACACTAATGTGTTGGCAGAACCAACCTGGCTGTAATCTACCACGGAAATTCCTTATTTTATGTGGGGGGTTACACATACCCCTGGCAAGAAAAGTTTCTCATAACCCTTATGGAAATCTTTTAAAAAATGGATTGAACTATTGGAATTTTCAATTTCAAGTAACCTGAACATTTGGTAATCGCAGAAAAAATGGAAACCAATATTAGCAACAGTAGAAGACAACTTCTTTTTCAGACCCGGCCCTTGAACCGATTCCTTCTTTCTTTTCTAAGAATTTATGTATGGGTTGTTGCAATCTCTTCATCCTCCCATCCCATGTGAGGCAGCCTAAAAGTGGTAACAAGACTGTCAGTTCTTTTGAGTGCAACCTATACTGGACACACACACACACACACACACACACACTGGTACAATTAGCTATCTACCAAGGCTAAGTCTAGCATTCTACAAGAGCTTTACAATTTCCCCAAGTCCCCACAAAATCAAGTTAAACCGGATTTCAAGCGGAATGGTATCCCCTTGTTCCTGTAACCCTTTGAGTGTGATCATGACCTTTTCCAGCTCATGTCCCTCTTTGGGGGGTTCTCTGTTGTGACCTGATGCCCCAAATTTAGTCTTCCACTGCCTTCCTCGTTCTCGTGGAACGCCTTGGGGGGGTTTTGGCTTTTCTTCCTCCTCTACATCTCTTTTGTCGGATTTCCCTTCTTCCTCGCCATTGTCCTCCGACATGTTTTGCCCTTCCTGCACATCATGTTTTTTTCTTGGATTTTATCTTCCAAGATCTCTGGCTCCTGCGAAGGATTTTCTCTTTGGGCCTCTGCGTCCCCTGATGACTCATTCAACTCCCCTTGAGGGTTGACTTCCTCTCCTCCATCTCGTGCCAGATCATCACCCAAATGAGAAATATCCTCAGCTGTCAGATCCTGTTCTTCAGCAACTTTTGTTACCTTTTGTTTCTGCTGTGGAACAAAGCTTGGTGCTGTTGGCCTCAATGCCTCGGGGCCAGCGGTCACGACTATTTCCACAGAAGGGAGTTCCTCCTGGGCCTCCTCATGATCCGACTCATGATAATCAGTGACCTGATTTGGAGTGTTCCTCTTCCTTTCCTCTGATGGAGAAAACTCCAATTTCTTATCAGCCAGCGGCTTCTGTTCCACTTCCAGAAATCCTACTGGTAACAGTAAGTTACGATGCAGGGTGCGCAAAACGCCATCGCCCTTCTCCTTTCGAACAGTGTATACAGGTAGGCCATCTCTTTTAGACACCACTGTGTACACATCAGGCTCCCATCGGTCGTCGACCTTTGAGTGAATTTTTGCCCCAACTCTTCTCACTAAACATCTGTCACCTGGTTCTAGTTCTGCAGCGTGTGCTCTTGCGTCATAGCGTACTTTGTTCTTGTGAGCAGAATGTTCCATAGCAGCTTTTGCCAGATCATAAGCTGCAGCCATACTCCCTTTTAGTGATTTGATGTACTGTGTTGTACTGCACTTATGATTTCTTCCCAGATCTATCCCGAAAGCTAAATCCACAGGCAACCTGGGTGGGTCCCAAAAAATAGGTGGTACGGGCTGAAGCCTGTACTCTCATGTATCCGTGCATTGTATGCATGCACCACTTGTCGCAAGTATTTCCTCCAATCCTGCTTCTGAAAATCCTCGAGGCTTCTTAACATTCCAATCAAGGTTCTGTTCCAGCGCTCTACTGGATTTCCCGACGGATGGTATGGGGTTGTGCGACACTATCTATCCCTGCCAGTTCACAAATGTCCTTCATGAGTTTGGACTCAAAATCTCTTCCTTGATCTGTCAGTATTCGTGCAGGAAATCCATACACAAGGAAGAAATTGTTCCAGAGTGCTCGGGCAACTTCTTTTGCTGTTTGGTTCTTTGTCAGAATGCTTGGGAGAATTTGTGAAATGGTCCATTACCACTAAAATATCTGTTTCTGACCCCGGACTTCTATAGTCAGAAAAATCCACTGACAACAGTTCCAGTGGATAGCTAGTCTCTATTGACTGCATTGGCGCTCTCTGTGCATGCGCTCCCTTTCTGATACAACGTTCACAGCGTTTTATTTTCCTTTCTATGTCCCTAGCCATGAATGGCCAGAAGAAATCGTTTCCTGGCCTGCCGCAGGGCATCATCGCAGTGTGTGTGGTACAGATCTTCATGTACTCCCTTCATAGCTTCTCTGCGGTGAGATGGTGGTACACCAACTGGTGACTTATGGTGCCCTGATCTAAAGATTTCCTGTACAAAACCCTATCAAATCATTTCTAGTCTGGCTTGTTCCCTAACAAATACTTTAAATTCTGGAGGACATGGGTTCATCTGACTACTGTCCAACTGTTTCCCTTCTTCTATGGTTCTAATTACCACACTCAGTGTACTGTCAGCCAACTGTAACTGTCTCCACTCTGCATTTGAAATTGATCTCTTTGTAAATCCTGGGGGATCCAATACATCATCTTGAATTCGTGCTTGGGTCTTTCAGCATTTGCTCAATGGCAGCATACCCCTCTTCATCATCATCAAGTACCTCTGTCTGCTGACAATGGTCTGTAGACATAGACCTTCCTCTTGCTTCTAGCAAGGCACACAGAACTTCTTTATCCAGCGATACAGTTTCCATTTCTTCTTCAAATTTTGTGGCCTTATCCTGAAAAAATTTTGTCTGTTCCAAAACTCGCTGGTATTCTTCATCTTCTTCTGGGGGTGCCTGAGGGCGTCTGGACAGTCCATCCGCATCAGTGTGTAAAGCTCCCTTTTTATACCTCAGATCAAAATCAAATAACGAGAGTGAGGCCAACCAACGATGACTTGTGGCATCTAGCTGAGCATTTTTCAAAATATAACATAAAGGATTATTATCAGTAACTACGGTGACCTTTGACCCTAACAAATAATCTCTAAACTTTTCACTCATTGCCCACTTCAAAGCTAGAAACTCCCGTTTGTGAGCAGGGTAGTTCTGCTCGGTCTTATTCAACCCCCGGCTTGCATATGAGATGACACGGACCTTCCCTTCCTGCTTTTGATATAGGACAGCCCCTAATCCTGTTCCACTGGCATCACAGTGTAGGGTGAATGGTTGAGTTTTATCCGCTATGCCTAAGATGGGTTCTGTAGTCAGGGCTTGTATGACCGACTCAAAGGCATTCTGGTGTTCTTCACTCCACATGTGTGATATGTCAGAACCCAGGGTTAGGATAGCTTTCTTGCCGTTCTTCTTGGCAGTCCGGTTGGGAATGTAGCCCAGCGTCAAATCATTCAGTGGTTTCACCATGGTGGCAAATTGTGGGATGAACCGCCGATAGAACCCTGCAAATCCTATGAAACTCTTTATGTCCTTTACCGTGCGAGGGACTGCCACGTTGTCAGTGCTTCTGTTTTCTCAGGGTCTGGGCGCACACCCTCTCCAGAAATGATAAAACCTAAATGCTTATTTCGGTTGTGCCGAAAATGCATTTTTCTGGATCCAGCTTTAGCTGGAACTTCCGCGAGCCTTTCCAGAGCCTGGATGGTTCGCTCCTCAAGTTCTTCCAGGGATCTCCCATGAATCAAAACATCATCCAAAAAGACAATGAGTTCGGCCAGATTCATGTCACAGAAGACTTTCTCCATTAGGCGCTGAAAACATGCTGGACTGTTTTTTTTCAGACCCATGGGCATACGGAGCCAATGAAAAAGACCAAAAGGTGTTGTAAAGGCCGAAACTTGTTGGGCTCTTTCTGTCAGAGGCACCTGATAGTAGGCTTTGCTTAGATCTACAGATGTGAAATATTTGGCCCCGTTCAATGTGAGAAAAAGATCTTCAATTTTTGGGATGGCGTAGCTATCTTTGACCATGTGATTGTTAATTTTCCGATAGTCTACGCACATCCTCAGGGCTCCAGATTTTTTCCTAACAAGGACAATAGGACTGGCAAACTGTGAGGAAGAGGGAGCAATGATTTCAGCATCCAGCAACTCCTGGATGTGTTGTTTCGCCTCATCAAAATCTCTAGGTGGAATAGGCCTTGGCCGCTCCCGGATCACAGTCCCTGCCTCCAGTTCAATGTCATGTTTGACAGCGTCTGTTCCTCCTATGTCTAAGTCATGCTGAATGAATACATCCCTATACCCTTGAAGACGCTTTTGAAACTTTTCCTGCCAATCTGATGGTGTATCTGCCCCAAACCTAAATGTCATGGGATTCTGCTCAGGTATAGGGATCTGTCTGAGGCTCTGATGGTGAAGCTGATGCATGCAAGTTGACTTTTGCACGACTATCCCCAGAACAATCCTTACCCTCCCCACTAGCCACATCATTTAAAGATGATAACACTTTGTCAATGGCATATTCAGCTGTAATGGTGTACACCTCCCCAATTACCTGATTCTTTTTCAACCTAATGTCCTGTGCAGATGTATTTTGGACATACAACCTCACCTGACCCAACTTGTTTGTCTGTTGTTACCCAGATATTATTTGTAAACCTGTGGGTAAAGTGGTCTGTGTTGGTTCCTGAATGAGGACTGCTGTTTGTGTGGAAGGCACTGTTCCATGTATGACCCCTCTGACTTCTGCACATTCCCCTGCTAGAATCTGTACTTTAGTTCCCTTCACTTTCAGTGTACCCAAAAGACCACTAGCATGCTTTCCAGCTACATTTCTGTACACAAAAGGCTGCCTCACAACGGATAGGTAAGGTAGTGAAGAAATGCTTACCTCCTGCCTTTTCACAACGCTCTGCCAGTAGCCTGAAAGTGTTGGTGCCAACTATCACCGGTACGCGTGTGCTGAACTTGGTATCAGGGCACACTAAAGCAAAAGTGGTGACTGTCTCATCTGTACCTGCAACAATCTTAGGCAAAGACATGGGTACTTCAATAAAACCTAAATATGGAACCTTTTGACCACCCGCCCCCAAAATAGTCAGGCCTGTGTCTAGTTCTTGTAAAGGAAACCTAGACAATTCCCTACGGTAAAAGTCTTCTGCTATCACAGTCACCTGTGAACCACTATCTACAAGACAACAAGTCTGTTTTCCATCTACCAGTACTGGTGACTCACAACTGGGACCGACTAATGCTTCAACAGTGCTTTCTGCTGTCATTGAACACTGATCAGCCGAGTTAGCAAATTCTAATTCAGCTAATACCACATCAGAGTCAATGACAACAGAGTGGCGACTGTTCCTGTTTTCAACTACCACCTTGACACTTTTTGCTTTCCCCGTGTCCAAGATCTCGGCAGACTTAACACTCAGGTGCTTGGGCAGTGTATCTGCGCGGTTCTACAGAGGACCTGGAGATCAGCAGTTGATGTCCTGCTACCTGTGATGGGGCCCCGCAGTTCCACTTCCTGTGCTGGAGGGATGGTAAGTTGGAAATTGCTCTTGAGCTTCACTGGCTTCAGCGTCAAGAGTCCCTGGTCTGCACAGTTCACTGCTGTCTGTACCTGCGCCTGGGTGTAAGTGTCCAGCACTGGGGGGGGACGATATGATGGTGGGTCTACTGCTGTCCCTTGCCAGCAGACCATTGGCGTTTAACGCCTGCCTTCGTCTGGACTGCTGCATCCGACGCCTCGCCTCCTCCTGTTTCAGCGACTAGTGCCCGATTCGGTGGTTTTGGACAGTCCTTAGCAAAATGCTGCCCTACCACACCACACTTAAAGCAGTGTCCCTTTGGCCCTTTCTTCTGTGTGGGGCGTGACTGCACCCCAGCTGACCCAACCAATTCACCCCGCCGCGCGAGTAACTTCTCTGCGACCCTCTGTGCCAGTAAGTCGAGGTCTCTATCCTCCCAAGCCTCTGCCGTATGTAGATTGCTTACGGCTGTGCGGGGATTCCTCATCTCCAGCTCCAGCTTGCGAACTACCCGTAGCAGTTCAGGTAGTGTCTGGGTGGTCTCTCCCGGGAGGCCGAACCTACTGCGAAGCTCTGAGCTTAGCGACGAGTTTGTCTGGTTGAGGCCCTTCACAAGGACGCTGAACACTTTTTGGCTCATCTCAGCATCACTAAACTTCGTATATTTGTTAATACTAAGTATGTGCTCCCAGAGCCTCATTAAATAGTCTGATGGCTTCTCAGTCTTTGCCATCTGTGTCTGGCAGAAGTCCTGGTACAGATCATCCGCGTTTTTTACTACCCCAAACAGTGGTCTGAGGGTAGCCAGAACCTCCTCACCTGTCAGACAGTTCTTGGCCATCTGGTAGGGCAGTCCTTTTAAGCTGCCCTTTATTCGCTGTGTGGCATCAGTGATCGACTTGTCCTGCAGGAGCTGTTCAGTCTGCTCCTCCCACTCAGGAAAGGACACCTCATTCCCGGTGGGCCTTGGCCCCGTGAAGATTCGGAGTCGTGGTGGTGCTGGTGGGGCCACCACCTTCACATCCATGGGTCGCTGCTGCTCCTGGTGAGTCTGGACAGTGCTGCCGTCATCTCCATCAGATTTCGTTGCAAGTCTTCGACACTCATACCTGCGTACGGGTTTGGTGTCGACCCAGCATTGCCGCGGCTCTGGTCTGCTGATGGACTCCCGACCGTGCCGAACTCTGGAACTTCTGTGGCATCCTCCCCATTGGCAGCCATGGTTTAATGACTGATTGCCCTGGTTCTGCCTAGTAATCTTAACTGGCTCTCAACTCCCAACTGGCTAATAACACCCTTATCCTTATCCTAGAATATTTCTGAAATTTAATTTATCTATTCTTTACTTATTTTCTTTTCTTTTATTTTATTCTATTTTTTAAATCCTCTTAACAAACACTAGCCCCACATTGGGCGCCACTTTATGTAACCCGTGTCCTTTGGTTACAATTTTGGGTGAGGTGCGTGCTTGTTAAGTATCTTTGTTTCTAACTACTCAACCAAATTTCATAACAGACTGGAGTCCACAAACCGAGTAAAACAAAACAAAGCGTTTATTTGAATAATAGGAACTAACTAAGCCAGAATAATAAAGGAGAACAAAAAGAAACAAAACTTTCCAGATCAGCCCAAAATATTTCCTTTCCAACAGTATGGCCTATCCATACCCAACCACATGGAAATATAAAAAAAACACAGCTGAGATCCAGAGAAGTTTTTAGAGTTTTACAGAATTTTAGAGTGATTTTAGAAGTTTTTAATCTTTATGAGTCTCAAGAGCCTTTTGGAGTTAAATAAGAACCACAGTAATAACCACCAGAACAAAACCAAGGGTCTCAAGCCAAAAGAAAAAATCGTCTCTGCTGGTAGTGGCAGAGAGCAGCCCAAGAGCCCTCTCAGCTTGTCCTGGTTGTAGCTGGGCCTCTGTGTCTAAGTAAAAGGTTGGCTAGATGTGGTAGCTCGTTTTTATAATGGTAGAGCCACATGGTCACCCAAACAGGAAGTCACATGGGCACCTACCCGGGAGATAATCATTTTCTTTGTTCTCATTAGAGATTACTACTTCAAAACATTCCTTTCCATTTAAATGAGTACTCCTTAATTTATACCACTAATAAAGACTGAACGTTATAATAAGAGAAATCCCTGATACAATTTATTTATTATTTTTTTGTTTGTTTGTTTGTTTATTTTCTGCGGGACTACTTCCTGTTTAGTAAAAATTTGCCTCCGAAACTATACGCACAGCATCTGTGCCATTTTCGACTTTTTTTTTTCTTTGTTTACACTAATGTGTTGGCAGACCAAACCTGGCTGTAATCTACCACGGAAATTCCTTATTTTATGTGGGGGGGTTACACAGCAGAGGTGTTCAAGTTTACCCAGAGATCCGTCACAGAGGTATGTACATTTCGGGGAGGTGGGTTGGGGTGTGAGGATTAATTTAGAGGACAAGTTGATTAAGCTTCAGTTCATGCATATTTTTAAGCTTGAAGTATCCGCATTTTTGTCTTTCAGCATTTTAAAAAAACTTTTTGACTGGATGTTTTTTGTTGAAATCAACTTGAATTTTGTGTAGTGAAATTTTGTTCTTTTCTTTTTTTCTTTTTCTTTCATATATAGACTTAAAAAATTTATTGTGAGGTTTTTCTTCTCTGTTGTGCTGAATTTGGAATTAAGCAGTCAGCTGCACTGTTTCTCTTGATCAGAAGTAAAACCTAGTTTAAACTTACAAAGCATATTTCTTTTCTTAATGGTATGTGGATCTGACTGTTCATGATGTCTGTATATATATATTTTTCTATTCTTACAGATTCAAACCCCACAACCTGACACACGCTGTACGAGCACCCCCAGTGTGAGCCAGGTCAAATAAGGCATCCAGCCACTACCAGTGCAGAACTGCCTTATTCCACAGAATATGAGAGCCAGATGGAACCATCGTCAGAACTCAGTGAGCCATGGCATGATGATAACCAGGACAAAGACTTTATTTTCGATGAAGATCAACTGTCAGAAGAATCAGACATGGAATTGGAAGAGGAAGAAGACATGGAAAGGTAACACATTTTCTTCAAAATGATTATTTGATCTTAGTATTATGGTAGTCTTGGTACAGAAATCATTGAGAAAGTGGGGTTGGGCACAGTAGTATGGATTGCTGTTAGTAATGTTGCTGAACATTCAGACTCTATGTGTGTGTGTGTGTGTGCAGGGATGTAGCAAAGTGTTGGCCCTTGGCAAATCACTGAAAATATTTTGAATAAGGGGATACGGTGCTGTCCAGTCGGCCTGTAGGCCACACAGTTCATGGATTAATGGCTGAAGGTGTCGTACACAAATCAGTGCAGCGTGTGGGGGTGTATTATATTGTTTTTTTTTTAACACGAGGCTCAGCTGGGTTGATAGGAATCAAAATAGTGACTTCACTGTTGGGACAGCCCAAAGTTTATGTGTGACATCATCAAGTGTGTTGTATAATAATACTCCACCCCTTCAAAAAGAAAAAAAAAAATGTTGGAGACAAAGCTATCCCCCAACCTAAGTGCAAGTTGAAGTGAAGTAAGAAAACTGAAAATAGTCAAAAGAATTGGAGTTGCTGGCCACGGCTGAACATTTTTTTTGCTTCCACTTGCATTCCTGAGGTGTGCTTGTTTGATTCTACTTCTTTGTTTTCAATTGCTCTTTGCCAGAGACATTTGGAATCTGATTTTTAAACAAAATGTCTTAAAAGTAGCTTGAAACAGAAGAAAGTAAGTATGTTTACTATTTTTTTTTTTTCCTTTGAGCTTGTTTAAATGAGCTCAAATAACATCCAATATACTGTATATGTTTCAGCTTTCAACAGTCCTCAGACCAGGAGAGGAAATACATTGTTTTTGAAAGCAAACTTCTTGAACTGTTTGCAACGTGTTCTGGATGTTGCCAAGCCACCCTGCCAGCCATGAAAAGGGAGGTGGGTTCCATGCTACAAGTGAAGCAGGAGTGTAGCGTTTGCAAGCATACCAGGATCTGGACCAGCCAGCCTTCTGTTGGGGAGATACCAGAAGGAAACCTGCTAATGACAGCAAGCATATTGTTTTCAGGTAAAGCATGTTGTTCTAATATCCTTGTCTGTGTGGATCTGGGGAGAATAGGGACTAGTTTTCCCATTAAAAAAAAGTCTGCATGTTGTGAGAGGCATAGATGCATAAGATAAATATGTGAAATAATTATGTAAGTTACATGTGACTGCAACCATTTTCTGTAAATTTTGGGACAGTAATAATACAGGTCTGTAAACATGATGGCTTTTTGTTTCACAGGATCCCAGCCCACAAAAACCCTACGGTTTCTTCGTCACATGGGAGTTGCTGCTGTGTCTGAAGATACCTTCTACTGTCATCAGAAAGCGTATCTTCATCCTGCGATTGACCATGAATGGAACTGCTTCCAGACTATCTACATCAACCAGGGAAGTAAACAATTTATCAGTTTTAAAACTGAGCAAAACAGCATTTTTTCACAACAGCAGTTGCTAGAGTGTTACATATAATTGTTATAAATACAAAGGTCTTTTTTTTTTTTTTTGAACTGATTTTCTCAAAGGCAAATATTTCTTGAGCAGTACTCTGCCTGACAACTGAACTGTGTATTCTTTAACAGGTGAAGGAACGTGAAGGCCAGCTTACGCTTGGGGGTGATGGGAGAGCTGACACACCAGGCCACTGTGCCAAATATGGCACTTACACAGTCATGGATCTGGACTTCATGATGGTTGTAGATGTACAGCTCAAGCAAGTGAGTCATATCTCCAACACTCTTTTGGTGATAGGAAAATGGTTCAAGATTTTTCACAAACATGAACTGCATGAAACAATCCTTTTGCACCTATTTATGCATCATTCAGTTCTTAATTTAGAAGTTTACTCAAATCTTTAAAAAAAAAAAAATGCATAACTTACAGACTTGTTGAGATATGCTACACTTACTCCTCGAGTTTCTTCATAACCTATACTTTACAGAGCAATCAAGTTGGAGGCAGGCAGTGCCCACATGGAGAAGGCGGGGCTCCTGAGCAGCATCATCAAGTTCTTCACTAGCCAGAACTTGGATATTGGTGAACTTGTCACTGATCGACACCCCATGATCATCAAACATGTGCGGGAAAATATGAAGGATGTAAAGCATTCCATAGATGTCTGGCATGTTGCGAAGGGTAAGCACTTAGTTACAACCAACAGCCAATCCAAACTGCCCACCCTCCTCATTTTTATACTGTTTTTCCTTTCCCATGTTTGTTGTGTTCTTGTCAACACTCCAGTGTAGGAAGTATTGTGAATGTTTAATACATCCTGATGGCCCCAACAGTGATAACATTAATGCACAGACTGACACATTACATGTATACATCAGAATATGTTTTTCAGCTGTATTTATAAAAAAGATACTCTTAATATTTTAGCTGCCTTTACACTGCTGTGTGAATTTCTGCAGACTTGCTTTTACCAATCCTTTTTGCTAAAGGTATATTCACAGGCATGGGTATCTGTTTTATGGGTAACCTGCTTCTAACATGATTATAGTTTTCCAATTTTACAATTTTGTTTTCCTTCATGAAATTTAGATTTGCAAGAGGCATAAAAAAAAGGTTATGGATGACTTTACAGTGAAAAGGACAGCCTTCACTGTTTTAAGCATGACAAGGCATTTTTTAACACATTATTTCATTTCAATTTCTTGTCTCACGCTTTCAGGTTTGAAGAAAAAAACTGTTGAAAATTTCAAGTCAGAAGGAGTGCAGCGATCTGTCTCTGTGGATTAAATCCATAATAAATCACCTGTACTGGGTTGCTGCCTCTTCCAACACTGCAGCTGAGAAGCAGGGACAGGTCATGCTGGAGAAGTGGAAGAGCTTGGAAAATCATCTTCACGACAAGCATACCCACAGTGGCCCACTCTTCCCTGAGTGTCTACATCCTGGACTTGAAGGCCCAGAAAGGAAGAAGAAAATGGTTAAAAGGAGGTATACTTTCCTCTGCTTGTTTACAATCAGTTGTACATGTCTCAGCTAAGATGTCTGATACTCATGTTTGTCTGTGTCATGATGGAAGATTCATTGCACCCGATAAGTCAGACAGCCAAATTGTATACATATGCATCTTGGTTGCAATCAACACATGGAAAGGAAAAAGAGTATTGTCTTCATTTCAATCCTTGTGTTGCAGGTACTAAATTGTCTGTGACCCTAGGAGAGGTGTTGAACAGCCGTCAGATGCTGAAGGACGTGACCATGCTGTCGACCGGGCCACAGACAGCTGCCATTGAAGGATTCCACTCCACACTGAACCATTTTGCTCCCAAAATGTTTGGGTTTTCCTTCAAAGGCATGCTGCACAGGTAAACAAATTGAAAAGCAAGAATGCCCTCCCTCCCTGTTACTGTTCTAATCAAGACTAAAGTAAAAGTGTTGATAACATACTTGCTTCTGTGTCCTGAATTCCAATTATGTGATATATTGTGTAGTTCTACGAACTTCAATGTTTCAAGACAATTCCTTGAACATAAAACCGGTAGGTGAAAATGATATGCAGAGAATACATTTTTGTCTTGTCCTTGATTGTATGTTCATGCTTTTCCCAGCTATTTTCATATGTTTTCTTTTATTGTAGGTCTCTTGACAACCCCCCCACCCCCCAGCCTTTTTTGGTCATGTCATACCTATATAACTGTATATAAATGGATGGCAACTTTAGTACATTGGAAAACAACATTATGATTTCTTATAATCAATAGGGTTACTTTAGCATTATTTAGCAATTGTTAAGCTTTTATCCAAGCTTAAAAAGTATGTGTGTTTGTGTGCTTCGTATTTTGTTTCAGAACAAAACTGGCTGCCCTGCATTTTAATTGCAACAGTAACAGACAGCAGGCCACCACAAAGGATGGGAACAAGTCCTTCAACCTTTCTTTCAGAAAGGGGAGAAAGGAGTTCAGTATACAGGAGATCAAAGAGGAGTTTGATTATTGTAGGTGATATTTTTTTTATTCCTTACTTTATTACTGTAAAAAAAGGAAAGAAATCTTTGTTACTTAATCCAGGATATCCATTGGTGGCATTGGAAATTGAAAAAAAAATTACGTTGATTCTTATGAGTAACGACTTGTCAGAGACAGTATTTGTTTGGTGTCACTTTTGAATGGATCAGAGCATACCATTGTTTAGGATGAACACACAGCCAGCATAAAATTGATATTGGAGAGGGATGGGTGTAAAGTGGTGGATGTTGGGGGAATCAGCTTGCCAAACTAATATAGGATGGGGAGGGGGAGCTTTATTAAATATACTGTGACTTGCATTGCTTGCATTCTGCACTGTTTTTGGTCTGAAGCTGTAGGCCTTGTTAACATTTTCAGGGCTGTTGCCATGAGGGGACACAAAGGTTTTTGATGTTGTGGAGACTGTAGCTGAAAAAATTATTTTACAGGTATAACCTACTTGAAGAACTTGGAATATACATATAGCAATGCCACCTCCACCCTCCCTAAGATACTAAGCCATGCTGAATGAGTTTCTTTGATTTCTAATGATATAAATGAATGTGCAGGTTATGTCTACCGCCTGATGAAGCAAGTGATCAGTCTGGCACAGAAGCAGACACTTGCTGAGAGACTGGCACTTCTTAAGCAGCAGCCACAACTGGATGAGGAGGAGGAGGAGGAGACTGATGAGGATGACATCCCACCACCCATTTGTTCATCCTATCAGAAGCCAGACAAAGCTGAGGCAGTCAACCGCCTTCTCAGTCGATACAATACATCAGGCGCTGTCAACACAGATTCCTGTGACTAGTGTGTGCATGCACAGGCATGGAAGTGCGAGAAGGCCTGCAGGGGACATTTGGCAACAGAAAATTTGTTCAGCCTGAGCTAAAGATTTTGTTTTGTTTTGAGATAATGAAAGGAAGATGGGAGCTGAGGATATGGGGCACAGTATTGACAAAACATAAAACTTTGCCTCTCTCCCTTACCTCCGTTGCACTGTAGAGGGTGGGTGGGGGTATAAAGTTTTAAGAACACGCAGTGCATTTTCAGGGCTGTTGGGCAGAGATGTGTGTTGGGGTAGGGAATAACACTACCATTCTTTAAGAGGGTGGATGGGGGTTTGATGGTGAAACTGCACCAGAGAATCAAAGCCGCCCCATTGCTGTTTTTTTCTTCTTTTTTTTTTTTTGCTGTTTTTTGGGGTTTTAATAACATCCTTTGTAAAGTTTGTTAATTTTTTTTACAAATCCTGTTCTTACATTTTCTTCACATACAATTACAAACATAGAAGTACAAGTTGTTAATTACTGAGATATACACATGTTGAGACAGCAGGATGAACTCGTCAACTGGAGTTTAGATTTCTTGTCTTCCCAGTCTGAAAGTGCAGACAGTATGTTTCTGGGAGATGTTTTTCCGTTGAAACATTTCGTGTCTGGTGTGGGTGTTTATATTTACTTCACTCTTTCAATATTGTTGATACATCATCATCATCATCATCATCACTCAACACAAAACAATTTATTCAAGAATGAAATCAGCTGGACAAATCACTTTTTTTTGTTTTCAACCTATGTTATTCTGGCTCAAGAAAGCCAGTATACTGTCCATTGGGGCTTGGGCTCGGAAAGTTTTGCGGATGGCAAGGACCGCACAGGCTGGAAGGACGACTCGAATTTCCTTCCCCAAGTAGCCCCAGACAAACCTTGCAAGCTGTCTGTAGGCAGTGTAACGGTAGCGGCTGAAAAAAAAGGCAGAAAAGATGACTTTTAAACAAGACATATATATGTATTATGTACTGACTGACTGAGAAAGAGAGAGACAGAGAGGTAAGTTTCCTGATCACTGCATTTTTTTAAATATCACATGCACACTTTACTAGAATGTAGTATATAAGACCTGTGAAATAAACTTTCAATTCAATCAAAGTTGTAACGTGAGCTATACAATATTCTATGTGTAATGCATGTCATAACTGTAAATTTTGCCGTCGATATTCTGTATATGTCGGTATGTTTGACACATGTTAGTTTTTTTTTTTTTTTTTAAATACTTTTTTCTATTTCTTTCCTCATTCTGTCTTCCATTCCACAGTTCCTTCTTTCTCTCTTCTCCATTGTTTCATCTACATGATCTTTCTCTTTGCTGTACATTTCCGGAAGCAGATTACCACATTTTGTATGTCTATTTTGTTATTAATCATATTTGTACATGTTGGACAATATTGTAGTAAAAAATCCATGAAACATATTAGAGATGAGTTATCTTTTTTTTAAAGTTTGAAATGGATCAGAGTGAGAGTTCAATGTATGCTGAGGAAAGTTTTGTTGTTGTTGGATATACAGACACGTATACACAAACAAAAATCGCTAGGCACAATCCTCTGAGTTCTTCATGTTAGTTTTTTGAAATGTTCTTTGAAGAAATGATTTCACTGTGAAATGTATTCATGTCTGATCTCAAGCCTGCAGGCTGAGTCAACTACAAAATATGTTGCTGCACTGGTGCAAAGGGTCGAATGATTTCAAAGCACGAAAATGTGTGTTCACAAAAAAAATGTATGTTTTGTTGCTTGTGCACAACAGGACAAGATAGTTACAGATCACACTTTACACCTAGAGAATATTATGTGACCAAACATACACATTTAACCAGAATGCTAGAGATAAAAGTGAATTTTACACTTACGAGTCCAGTTACCATACTATTTCAGATGTGTGTGTGTTTTTTATCGTTGACATTTTCTAAGCAAACACAAGCAAGAGCCTCATCAAACTTAGCAGAATGACAGTCATTGTAAAGACCTTTCCAGTTAATCCATACACAAAGATATTACTAAATCAGATCCGCTCTAAAAAATTTTCCACCTTGAGAGGCACACATGTGGGTCATTGTGTAACTGGCAGAAAGCGGTAATCAAGATCAGGACATTTCAGAGTGCTGTCCTTGGTGGCTGAACTAAAGAAGAGCCAGTCAAAAAAGTGTGGGTGGAGGGGCTATGGGGTGTTCAGTAGGAACTGGCAGAGACAATAAAAGGAAATGGAAGGCCGAGCAAGAGGGGAGTAAAAATGAGCGGTGGGAGATAGTGCTTCAGGGCACTTTCACAGTATGTGGTCAAAATAATAGTGAACTGCAAAATGCCCGCTTGTGTGTGTGTGAGCAGCTGCTGCTGGTCTACCGTTCTTGTGTTTGTTCACCAAGTGTTACAGTGTTGTGTTTACATTCCCATCTCCTTCTCCACCACCTTACACTGTTCTTGACATGAATTAAAAATAATTTCATGTACACACATTGCCGTTTTTTTTCCCCTTGCCCAGCCACTGTACTTTACTCCAAAGACCACCATACTTGCTGCCCCCTCGCATTCACCCCCAGCATAATACAGACAAATTCCGAGTGTGTGTTTCCCATCTTCTTACTGTGCCAACAGCACATTGTTGAATTTTTTTTTTAAACAAGAAACAAATTCATCAAGAAAAAGACCTACTTGTTTACATCAGAGATGGTCTCGTTGTACTGTTGCCTGTAGTGGTAGTAGGCTGTCTGGAGGACATATGGATTCAGGCACACAGGACTGAAACCTGGATGCAGGGTGATGCAGCCTACATTCACTTCCTCCAGCATTGGTGCTATCTCTTGGATTTCGCAGCAGCAAATGCACTCATGCACAGTTGCCATGCATAAGCAGCAATGACAAGAGCACCTGAAATGCACAGAGAAACAAAATATATTATTGACCAAAGGTGAAATACTACGGGAAATTGTTAATTCTATTGGTAAGCATTGGTGATTGCAAATTTAGACTTTGTGTGTGGGTGGTTGATGTGATTTAGTTTTTCTATATTTATTTTTAAACATAAACAATTTATGCTTTCTCTCAAAAACACAAACTTGATTTCAGGCCTGTACTGTATACTAAACACACACACACACACACACACACACACACACACACACACACGAGTAGTAGGCCTACTCTCTTCGTTGTTGGTGATTCCAGTTCGAAAAACAAAGAGTATGGCGATTTGAATACGACATTTAAATTTTTCAAAAGTGTGTAACATTAAACGTAAGCTTCAATCTTCAATTTTGTAGGCCTGCTGTCATAGTTGATTATTATTGACCTGTGTGCACAGAGGCGTAAGATGAAATAAACAAAGATCTAATAGGGGGCAACAAAAAGATGGCTAAAGAGCTGTACAAATCGCCTTAGTACTCCAACTGCATACTCCTGAGTTCAGCTCCGGGGCTGCGTGTTGCGGCAGGTAAGGGACAAAAAAAAGGGGGGGGGGGGGGGGGGGACTCAACTAGCCTAAGCCAGTGATCCAGGGTTGTATCAAACTTTTAACAAGAAATTTCAACATGGTTTCATATTTTGCTGCTCGCTCATGACTACGCTATTCCACTACCAGTGAGCGACACACACTGACACAGTCGCTGCGACAGACGAAGAAACAATGATTCACAAAACACTCGACTGTGACGTGACTCGCACCTAGTCTGGAACTTACCATTCAGTTGACTCCAGTCTATCGTATTCAGGTTTTTTTGATGTGTCCTCTTCTTCATGGTCATCCACAGGTGCAAAGGGTTCGTATCTGTATGGCTGAATTTCGAATTCCGCATTCTGAACCACTGGAAGTGGTAATTCATCGTCTTTTTCATGGCGAAAGCAGCTCTCTTTCGTTCCGTCTGCCATGCTTGCTACACACCACCTACGTCACAAGGCGAGAGTTACTCCCCTTGAAATCTTGATTACAGGTGCAAAAAATGTCTCGAAACCATCACTTTTATCCAGTTATTTCTAGCTTATTTGATTGAATTCAAACTCCGTATTCTGGATTTGTGCAGCGTTGAGAGGAATGGTTAAAATTTTGAGCATCCCTAGCTCATAGTCACTCTGTAAGCAGATATGTCGTAAGCAGATATGTCGATTGAACATTGTGGTGCGGAAGTCAGTCGTGGATGGAAGAACGTGCGGCGTTATGATGTCACCACACGTCGTCCTCACAGTGAAATGACGGCCTGTCCATTGTTGAGAGTCAGACGGCGAATGCTGCCACATCACACATGATGGCCTGGAATCACGTTGTGGGGAGACTGCACACAACGGGGAGGGTGATCACTTTGCAGACAGTCTGGCGTGATGCTTGCTGGTGCTCAACACGGGAGGTATACAGATGATTTCCAACCTCCTGGGTCGGAAACGGTGATCACGTACCCATAACTGGGCGATGTGACGTAGACAACGGGATATTTTGACAAAGTAGGTATGCTATTTAGCTGATGTATGTGCAGTGCAGCTATCTCGTAGGAATGGGGGGGGGGGGGGGGGGGGGGGGGGGGGGGGGGGTTGTAAACCAAATGGAGAGATAGAGAACTATAAAGTGCAATCGCATGCCATCCGTGTTCAGTCACATGTAGCCAGCGTACATTCATAATGGAATGAGCAACAAATCGTAAAAAATAATGTCAAAATTGCAAACATGCAAGGCAAAGAGATATGAATTCCAACATGTAGCTCACTCAAAGCTGCAAAATACAGAGAGAAAGGCAACTAATAATACAAACACCTTCGGTAAAAAAAAAAAAGAACACGTCATACCACACATTGCACAAGTAAGACCCAAAGGAACTACTGATAAGTAAGCCCTGAGTAAAAAAAAAAGAACCCAGTACTGAGAGGGGCATAGTATGGATCAATTAAAGGCAAGTAGTTTAAAACAAATAATTCACGACAAATGCAAATCATTCACAGCAAAGGAAAAAATAATGCGACATACGTACGATCCGACCATAATGCAATGAAAAAAGGACCGAACGAGCACATCAGCGGCAATTAATATCAATGAACAGTAACAAAACAAAATAAAAAATCAATGAGTCGGACTTGGAAAAAAGACGATGCCAAACAAAACACAATAGAACATATCAACATGACACACATCAAGAAGGAAGCAAAGGCAATTTCTGGATGACAACACTTCACCATGAAATGGGAGCACGTGTACAAGATTGCGAGGACATTGACTTGGTTGACGGCCACGGCTTTGGTTTCTGAACGGAAGAGATCAGCACTGGAGGCCGTGTGTTGAGGATTACAAAAGATCCGAACGAACTGCCACTTAATGCTGGTGAGGTGACAGACGGGCACGAAAGTCAGGATCAAAGAGCCTTGCATTACAGATTAGACACGAAATAATTCAATAAAAACCCTGCCCGCTGGCATCCACGTAAACTGAACAGCACGAATAACTCAGTAAGGCCTACCTGCGAACTGTGCATAGAGGAGCGTGAGGTGAAAACACAAAGACCCACCAGTG
>JADBJO010012662.1:0-56631 GCA_016801955.1 Conus betulinus | reverse complement strand
ATAAAAAAAAAACACAAAAAAAATCTTTTATCGAAACACGTTTAATGGTGTACAAGAAACTGCTCATGTTTGCAGCACAAACATACAAACAAGAGTACCTTTTGAGACAGGCACATTCAGTGATACCTAGCGCACAAGGATTGCACACGTAGGCAGCAAACACACACGCACACAAAAAAACAAGAGTACTTTTTGAAAGGCCCTATTAAGCATACCTAGGTATTGCACAGTAATGCTCTTGAGAAGACATATTCAGTAATACCTTGTATCACAGAGCACATCCTTTGAGAAGACATATTCAGTAATCCCTTGGTACTACACAAGTACACCTCTTGAGAAGAACATATTCAGTGATACCTGGGTTTTACACAGTACACCTCTTGAGAAGACATTCAGCAATACCTAGGAACTACACAGTACACCTCTTAAGAAGACATATTCAGTAAATAACTAATACCTGGGTGTTTTATACAGTGCACCTCTTAAGAAGACATATTCTGTAAAACCTAGGAACTACACAGTACACCTCTTAAGAGACAGATTCAGTAATACCTGGGTTTTATACAGTACACCTCTTGAGAAGACATATTCAGTAATACCTGGGTTTTACCACAGTACACCTCTTGAGAAGACATATCAAAATGATGCCTGGATACTACAGAGCACAAAAGTAAAAAGACAAAAACAAAAAACAAATTAAAAAAAAAAAAAAAGCGTACCTTTTGTGAAGCAGAGGGAATTTTGTGGAAGCCCACCCCCATGCCTGCATAGCCGGCAGACATGCTGGCCGTAGGGCTGAGGTAGATTCCTTTCCCGTAGGCCGCTCCATTCACCTGAATATCACATATAAAGAACTGGGGAAAGCCTAGAGGGAAATTTGATGATTCTGTGCTCAGTTTCTCCACTCTGTAGTGATGTCTTCATTTCTCTCAGAGAATATGTTATTAAAACAACACAACAACAAAAGAAGAGCAAACTTATGCTATAAATGAAGGTTATCAGTCAAATGTAGTTTGTGCACTTACAAAGATACAGGCACAAGCAGTTAGAAAAAATCATAATAAAAATAAAGAAAGGATGGGCTTCACACACTGTTCAAAGAACAGATAGCCATTGGATGAATTCAGTGTGGAAGAACAAGGAAAGGATGGGCTTAAAACACTGGTTAAAGGATAGCCAGCAGTGGGATGAAGACAGTGTGAAAAACAAGACAAGACACAAAGCATATAAACATACTCCTAATAGTGACAGACATGGGAGACAATTTCCAGTTAGTGGAAGAAAAAACCTCAAGAGTGCAGTGGTTATTTCCCTTATTAGACTTGATCATCATTCATTGCCATTAGTAGCGGCTATTCTGGTAAAATAATACATTAGGCATCATCCATGACCCATAATGAACATCTTACAAATTTCAGAAAGATCGGCCAAGAAGTTTTGCCTGGAGCAAGTGGAACACATTTTGACCACAGACAGACACACAGACAGCATTTCTTCATTCCCATTGTAAAGTACTCCCTGTACTTTAAGAACTGGGAGTACAAAAAGGATGGCTTAAAACACTGGTTAAAGGATACACAGTCATGGACAGAGATAGTGCAACAGGCCCCACACACTGTGTACAAGGTGAAAAGAGAGGGGCTGCCAACAGGTCTGACACCAAGTGAAGAGATACAAGGAGCAGAACAGAGATTGTGTGGGCCTTACCTCCTGCGACCAGGAGAGGGGTGGGATGGAAATGGTGCAATGTGCCTTTGAGACTGAACGTAAGTGAGGGGGTGGGGATGGAAATTGGTACGTTGTGCCTTACAGCCTGAACATAGAAGAGGGGGTGGGGATGGAAATGGTACGTTGTGCCTTACAGCCTGAACATAGGAGAGGGGGTGGGGATGGAAATGGTACGTTGTGCCTTACAGCCTGAACATAGAAGAGGGGTGGGGGATGGAAATGGTATGTTGTGCCTTACAGCCTGAACATAGGAGAGGGGTGGGGATGGAAATGGTGCAATGTGCCTTAGAGACCAAACATAGGTGAGGGGGTGGGGGATGGAAATGGTGCAATGTACCTTGGAGACTGAACGTAGGAACATACAGGTGCGGGTGAATATAATGTGACAGTGTCATGGGCATAAGATACGAAGTGAAGGAGATATGTGACTAGCCTTACTTACTGTAAATAAGAAGACAGCGTGACTGGAGAGGGGGTGATGGGCCTTACATACTGTGTGAAGGAGGCACAGAAGTGGGGTGGAGGTGCTGTCGTAGCACTTTGTGTAAACCACATATGCAGACATGAGACTTGGACAGGTGGTCTCCAGGGGCAACGGCCTTGAGGGCTCAGGGGTTAAGTCACCTGAAAGTGTGTTCCGTTTTGTTTTGTTTTCAGACTTTTAGACTACTGTCAGGCTGGTAGCATGCTCAGACCATTACGCATCCCAACAATTCTTGATGCCTGGGGTCTTGTCAATGTTCTTCCCAATTCTGTTCGAAGTCTTTTCAAACACTGTGAGCCAAGACATTATTTACCACTCAAATTTGGAGGTGCCAGCAGAAGTTTTGACAAACCAAACTGGAATAAATGATTGACTGGTTTGAGATCTTGAAACCAGACTGTCTTAATATTAAATAACCCCCCCCCCCCCTCCAAAATTCTTTTAGCATATTTTATGCAGATCTCAAGAATGGACATAGAGACCTTTGAGAGAGCCTGAATTCAGGCTGAAACCTGAAAAGTTTCTTGTCTGTTATTGGTAGGGATGGAAACAGTGTGATGAGCCTTGCTTGCTATATGTAGGAAACACAGGGGTGGGGATGGATAGTATGTGGTAGGTCTTACCGACTGAGATACACTGGAGTGTGGCAGAGACAGTGTAACAATTCTTACATACACTGTTACAGATGTACTTGAGATGGTGTGATGGTCTTACTTAATGTGTATAGGATACATAAGGATGGAAATCGTGTGATGTGTCTTACACACTGTGTAAAGATAGACTTGCATGTGTGTGACAGACAATAGGGATGGTGAAGGAGAGCATGATGTCGTTTAAGTACTGTGAGTTGATACACAGGGGTGGGGATGAAGACAGTGTGATGAGCCTTATATCACTTTGTGAAGACGAAGACAGCGAGAGTGAGAAAGAGAGATTATGTAGCTTATAGCCCAGAAGACTGCAAAGGTCATATCAGGGCTGTCACTTCATTGAAATCAACTCTCAAAACAGACCGCACACACACCGCACACACGCGCGCACACACACACACACACACACACACACACACACACAACTCATTAACACATAATTTCTAAAAACACAGCAGACTTTCATTAAAATCTCCCTTCTAGATCTGACAAAAAATATTGATCTCTTTCAGAAATATGATTAGTCTTGCATACATGTGAAGGATTCACAGGGATGGTGATGGACATAGTGTATTGGGTCTTACCTACCAAGTATACAAAAACATGGAGTCAGAACCAATGTTAGCTCCGAGGGAAAAATCCCCTTGAACTGAAATGCCCCAGCAGAGATTTGGTGCTCTATCAACTGAGCTATTCTGACCGCACACTGCATGATGGAAAAACAGAGACATGCTGAACATACTCCCAAGTCTAGAAAGCAGACACACCTAAACTTCACTGTAATCATTGTAGACAATTACCAAGAACGTACACTTTGTACAGACACATTCAGACTTGAAACCCCCTTTTTATCTCTTTTTCATCAGATGGACTGAGCATGGCAAGAACTGAGTGCTACACTAAACCCCATTTAAAAAAAAAATGAAACTGTATTTACCTGATACTTGGTCCCTGTTGCCACGATCAGACCCTGTCGGATGATGGAATGCCAGTTCTCGATCCCAGAACCACTGCAATGAAGAGGAAAAGGGAACACTAAATTTAGCACTTATCACTTACTTATCTTATATACTCTTGGATCTAGTTCATATCTACAGAAACATGACTGACAGGACTGAGATTCTGCTTATGTCAACAAAGAAAATTTAAAAGGAAAAAATAAAACTGCTTTTACTCAGTGTGCGGTAGATTGGAGAAAACTTTTCCTCTTTATCTTACTTTTGGTCTTCTTTCTTTTTTTATGATACTAGTTTACAGCCATACATCACATCTGGATGCCTTTCATGTTGTTTATCACCACGCTGACTTTGAGGTTTGAAAGGGGGGGGGGGGGGGGGATGGGTGATCAGGGCTGTCATTTTCTCAAAGACAATTCCTTACACAACTGTTATTGGGAAAATTCTAATATGCCTAAAGAAGAAAAAATGCCTCATGAAACAAAATTTCTTTAAAATATGCAAAAAAATTTACATACACACACACACATCAAACCATCACATACACACACACGCATGCACACGCATGCACACACACACACACACACACGCATGCACACACATGCACACACACACACAAAGTCACAGCCACACATGTTCATACAGTTACTCAGTATCAGAACTCCACAAGCAGCGATCAATATGAGATTACAACCAGGTCACTCACTTGAAAGACAATGCTGCCAAGTCACTCCAGTCACCCCTGCTTTGATTCAGTATACACTGGACTGCCAGCTTCAATAACGCAGTGTTTGATGTCTACTATTTCAGGCTGAGATATCATGTTTTTAGTCCCATCAAAAGCATGTGCACAATGTGGGATTTTTCAACCCAAACGATCTCTTAAACAGAGTCACTGCTTGAGCCATGGGCTTGTATATGTGAACCCTACAGTTGAGTCTCATCCTCTCAATGGATGTTTTTTTGTGAGAATGTCGCTAGAATTTCCTAACATCACTGCAAGTGACTTGCTTCTCTTCTCTCAGGCCCAGCTGATACCAGGAAAGCACGAAGAAAAGCCTTGCCTTGTGGTCTCAGACCAAACCAGAATACAGCATCATCTTCATCTTTGTCACTGATCATCGACTTTTATCTCATTCCAGACCACTTACGTAATAACTCATAACGAGATGGCCACCACACCAACTGACTAACGAGATAACTTAGAATAGCTAGTGAGGTCCAAAGTCTTCGGAAAGTCCAATTTTTTTTTTCAGTGAGAACCACACAAGTTCACTGTTAGCATATTTCAACTCCGTGTGGCTATTTGTTGAGGAAGATTCTATACACCCTGTCCAAAAATGCAGGGTGGGTACCTTCAAACAGGTAACCTGTACCCAAACCTGGGTGGGTACCTTCAAACAGGTAACCCGTACCAAACCTGGGTGGGTACCTTCAAACAGGTAGCCTGTACCCAAACCTGTCTGAAGTGGGGGGGGGGGGGGGGGGATTGTCAGGTCAGTGGAAGGTTGTAGTCGCCCTGGGAGGTGGACCCACCAGTGGAAAGGCATGCTGATATTTTGAAACGGCTCAGCTGAACGCGAGGTCAGTTAACGCCCATGACTGGAAATCGTTGGGATGATGCAGCTCTCAGCCTGACACGCCATGGTCAACACTGGGGTGTAACATATGTTGGGGTTCATCTCCAGGGGAGAAGCTGGAAAGACCCACTCAAATGTCTTGATCTAACCCTTGATGCCCCTGGCTTGCTGGGGAAACAGTTTGGAGGGGGGGGGGGGGGGGGGGAAGGAAGGACCCCCAAAACTAGACTGTTCACCCCCTGAGAAGAGGGATGGGAGAGGGCACAGTCAGGGACTGGTACACTGGTTGAGATCTGTAGTCCACCATACCAACCTCTTTTATCAGTCTTTGAGGCAGGACTTAATTCACATTACCAGTATGGGAACCATCTGCTGGAGGTCTGGATTACCAGCAACACACATGCAAGTGTGCGCACACACACACACACACACACACACACACACACACACGCATAGCCACCAGACCTGAGATGACAGTAGTTCTGTTTTTTGGTGGTTTTTTTTTTTTTAACCAATTTCAACCCTTTTCTTTTAAACCTCAACTCACTGAGCACTACGTATCTGCTATTATTCTAGCTTGGATTTACGAAATTCCTGCATTTCTATTTCCTGTTTATATGACTGTACACTGACAAAAAAAAAATGGGGGGTGAGACTTCGTACTCACTGGAAGGCAAAGCAGCTGCCATATTCCTCCTTGGCCTCCTGGAAGACCTTCTCCTGGGCCGGAGGACTGCTGAGCAGAATGAACTGGTGGGGCGTGGCCATGATGTGCAGTTGCTGCAACACACCAGTGTCACTGAACGTTCAGTCACTTTACACACCTTCACTTTTCTCACACCTGTGTTATACTATATACACCAGTGTCGCTCCACACTCGGTCACTTTACACACCTTCACTTTCCTCAGCTCCACACTCACTCACTTTACACACCTTCACTTTTCTCACACCTGTGTTATACTATATACACCAATGTCGTTCAACACTCGATCACTTTACACACCTTCACTTTCCTCACGCCTGTGTTACTCTATACACACCAATGTCCTTCAACACTCAATCTCTTTACACACCTTCACTCTCCTCACGCCTGTGTTACACTATACACACCACTGTCCTTCAACACTCAGTCACTTTACACACCCAGTGTCCTTCAACACTCAATCACTTTACACACCTTCACTTTCCTCACACCCGTGTTACACTATACACACCAGTGTCCTTCAACACTCGGTCACTTTACACACCTTCACTCTCCTCACGCCTGTGTTACACTATACACACCAGTGTCCTTCAACACTCGGTCTCTTTACACACCTTCACTCTCCTCACGCGCTGTGTTACACTATACACACCAATGTCCTTCAACACTCAATCTCTTTACACACCTTCACTCTCCTCACGCCTGTGTTACACTATACACACCACTGTCCTTCAACACTCGGTCACTTTACACACCAGTGGCCTTCAACACTCGGTCACTTTATACACCTTCACTCTCCTCACACCTGTGTTACACTATACACACCAGTGTCCTTCAACACTCGTCGCTTTACACACCTTCACTTTCCTCATGCCTGTGTTACACTATACACACCAGTGGCCTTCAACACTTGGTCACTTTACACACCAGTGGCCTAACACTCAGTCACTTTACACACCTTCACTTTCCTCATGCCTGTGTTACACTATACACACCAGTGGCCTTCAACACTCGGTCACTTTACACATCAGTGGCCTTCAAACACTCACTCACTTTAAACACCTTCACTTTCCTCATGCCTGTGTTGTACTATAAATACTTTCAGACTTTTACACAGGTCACTATTTCTAACCTGTCATTAACAGGCTTTTTTTTTTTTATCGGAGTGTGTTTCACACTGAAACTGCCGTTCCATTCCAAAAACACCAGTCCACCAGTACCAGATGACTAATGTTCCGTCTTCTTTCACCCATTTATAGTGACGCTACATAAGATTCCTACACAAGGTATACGGAAAACATACAGATGAGCATTTTATGGATGACAGCTGCCCAAGCAGCCACCATTTCCAAAACGTTTCAACTCTACGAACTTTTTCAAATTTATTTTTCGGCTTGTGTCGAGTGTGACCACGAATGACAGTGATTGGCGAATGTCCATTTAAAACTACTATGGACAGTTTTGTGGCTCACTGAATCATACTGATGACTTAAAGAATTGTGCAAATTATACGGCTGCATCTGTGCTAAAGTGAGACTTCAGTGACAGTGTGCAAGGTGACCAAGGTGACCAGCAAGTCGGCATCAAAGTTCTGGATGAAATTCTGGTTTTCAGAATGGAGTTAAATGACCGTTATAAGCAATTACAAATATGCACGACACAGAAACACGCATCCACAGCATACTATATCTACCATTTGTTTTTCATACCAAATTTGGTGGCATTTTGACTCTGAATGATTGATAATTTTTTTATGAAGTTCCAGAGTTAAAAAAGTTCACTTTGTGCTCTAAGAACATTAACAAGGTAGTTTTAGGAATGTTATGTTAGAAAATTTGATAGTCAAAAGTTCAATTTTCACAAGCAATTCTCAAAAGTATGAAGAACTGAAACATCGACAACCAACAGACATGAATTGATACACAAAATAAATCTGAATTATTAACAAACTAAAACTGCTGCAAGTGATATGGGTCAATGGTGTGCACTTTCAATCAAAAGCTTCATGAAATTTAACTAATGACAGCTTAAGAACTGTATAAAAAACGACTCCTGGACTTCAAAAAAGACAATATGAAAAATGAGAACTTTGAAGTCCTTTTTTAAAAAGAACTGTTTAACAAATCCAGAAATTCTATACACAGTAAGCACACCACATACACACAAACACACACACACACACACACACACACACACACACACACACGCAAACGCATCTTTAACTGTCAAACCTCCCTGCTGTCCCTAAATTCATTTTTTATTTCTTTTCATGATGAAAAAAACTGACAGGAAGCTTACAGAATGAACAAAAAATGTTTACCTGTTTATCGCCTGTCCAGAACTTACCTTCTCTTTGGGCAGTTTCACAATGTGTGATCGGTTACTGTAGATGATCCTGTTCAGAGAACACAAAGCACAGAGGAAATCAAATTCAGTCACACCACAAAATGATTCGTTTTAGAAAGTGCTCTCATTCTATAAAGATTCTAGGAACTTGAACTTGAGTGTCGTCAATCTGAAAGGACTTGAATGCATGCATATTACCAACACCATGCTGTTTAATTCATTCCACACCAGGATCACGCAAAACGCGCACCGCTGTAATTTCCGTTGTAGACCAATATTCTCCTGCCAAAGCACTATTCCAGTTTGGGTTACTCTCTTACTTTGCACTGGTTGATTTCAAAGCTAAGCCATTTACAGAGAGCTATGGCACAAAAAAAAAAAAAAAAAAAAGATAAGTCGACCCCGTCAAAATCTGCTGGTTTTCACCAAATTTAATTGCACTCTGCAAAATGATGCGGGCGTCATTTAAAAAATACCCAATGTCAGCGTGCTGTTTATAAATCATGACACCACTTGTAAATACTGTCGCTGTTGTCCAGTGAAATACTTTCTTTATGTGCGCCTATTTAAAAAAATTTATTAAAAAAAAAATCATGACACCACTGATGATGCCAACTGGGGTAGTCTGATGGATGAAAGAGAGAGAGGAGACTTTAATCTCAATCAACCAATGATTCTGATTCGAAAAACATGCATGTCTTTTTTTTATGTTTGTTACAGTATTATCAAATTACTTCTTAGAAAATATCTTATTGATGAAAACAAATGGTTAGATTTACTTCTATTACATCAGGTGGTAGGTAACTGAGTTTTTTAAACTTTGCTAGGAACATTATCAAAACACTTTCAAATGGCAGGTCAGAAATATTTTAAAGTCGCATCCTACCATACACACATGTACACATCCATCAATCCTTGTATAAATTTATAAATCATTTAACAGCAACAGCAACTCATTCAGTACATCTCTCCTTTAATAGTAGCAGCAGTATTAGCATCCTCTGCATAAGCAACAGCACCTTCTCTTGTACAAAGGCACTGATTTCATGTATAATATGAAATCTTAAGGGAGACAGAGACAGGCTGACAGTTAACAATAAAAAAAATATAAAAAAAATGAAGGTTAATTTTCCTCCTGTTCTGAAACAGTCTCAAGTACAGAAAGTCCACCGAACATTACAGTACCCACTCACCTAGCACACATGCACGCAACAAGCATACAGAGTGAAAGCTATGAAACTGCTGTTAACAAAAACAAAGGTTCTACACTTGCGTATAAACCCTAAGCCGACACAAGCACACATTAAAAACAGCACAAGAAATGTACAGTACATACACAAACTAACATTCACAATGAATAATATCACCTTTAGCAAGCGCATTCTCATACACAAACTAACATTCCTGTTGAATATTATCCACCTTTACCAAGCGCATTCTCATACACAAACTAACATTCATGGTGAATAATATCCACCTTTATCAAGCGCATGCTCATACACAAACTAACATTCATGGTGAATAATATCCACCTTTACCAAACACATGCATATACACAACTAACATTCATGGTGAATAATATCCACCTTTACCAAGTGCATGCACATACATACACTAACGTTCATGGTGAATAATATCCACCTTTACCATGCTGCATGGAATAAATAGAAACAGGCAGAAACAAGTCCAGCATGACAACCTGGAAGAAGCACACATACTAAGCAGTACCCACCAGGACAGAAGAGGGTAGAGCAGCCTGTCCCTGCCATCCAGTGACTTCTGCAAGTCATTGCAACTGGTGCCCAGCAGAGTCTTCATGGCAGGCAACTGCGAAAGCAGGCCTTCCACTTTTTTGAAGTCTTTTGCCTGCAAATTAAAAAAAAAAAAAAAAAATTTAATCCCATAATAATATCACTTCACACACATACACACACACAAATAAAATGGAAATGCAAATAAAATGTCAATAAAGTACATTAAACCACATACTTTTTTTCCTTCAATTTTTTTTCCATCAAAAAAAGTTAACAATGATGTCAATCAATCACAACAGAAAAGGAAGGGAAAAAAAAAAGACACTGACAATCTTGAATAAAGAAGATTTTTTCAAATCCCATGATAATATCACTTCACACACACACACACACACACACACACACTCACACACACATACTCAATCACATAAACATATTCGTATGGAGTCACAATCAACGAAATATTACAAAAAAAGATATTGCCAGTCAAATTTTTTTTTGCGCTGTACAATAATATGCAGCACACAATATCCATATTATTTGTTTGGTACCTCTTCATAACTACATAATAAGGTGTCTGTACCCAAAAAAAAAAAAGTATTCATCTCGGATTCAGATTTCCAACACTTGAGTCAAAAATAGATGTGTAAAAGGTCCAGTCTTTATGAAAGTTGGAGTATTTGCCACATAGTTTCATACAGTATTCTTCGACTTTGTAGCTGTATTTCAATTCTTTTATGACACAAGAAACAAGTGGGCATGTATTATTCATTTTACATTTAAAGATGTATTGTTTATCAAACAAAACTATAAAGTCTGTAACAGCATCTGTTTTGACACCAAAATCTGCACCGAATATGACAAATTTTTCCATGAATTTCATATTTTAGGACAATGGACAATTTTTCTTAAAAAGGTTCTCAAGATCTAGCCAAAAGTGGCTCACAGGTTCACATCTCAAAAAAAAAAAATCCTCAATACAATCTTTTTCTTACTCACAGAAGTTACAGTGGTCATCACTTACGATTCCAGTTTCTTTTAGAGCTATGTTTGTTGCAATTATCCTACGTACAATTCGGATTTGAAGCCATTTCAATTTCATATCTTTAATTTTTTACACTTTGAAGAAGTCTGTTTTCCAAGGGATTCTTGAGTTCAGTTTCTCATTCCACTTTTAAACAACATTCTGGGTCTGCATCATTCGCAAGAAGAGTATCATAATATTGCCTAGCTCCCTTTTGTGTTTGCAGAGAAATCTTTTTTAGACGACATCTTGTGTCTAGAGAATTATCATCTTCGATCTGAATATCACATTTTTTTAACATATTTTTTAACAGATTGTATACATCCCGTATACATGATAAAATCAATATCAAAATCATATTTTCTTTTGAAATCTGCGTATTTTAAAAACAGCCCATTGTCCTTAAGAAAATGCGCAATACAACAGACACCATTTCGGATCCATTTTGTTTATGTAATACATTTTCCACACATCAAAATTTTGATGTTGAAAAGCACTGGCTCAGCGAGTAGTTCACAAGACATTTTCAGTTCTATTTTATCAGATACTGTTGACATGCTTTACAATAAATTGTTGCTTTTTTTTTTTTCAATGTCTTCGAAACATGAACCGTTACATTTGAAGTTACTCAAAAAAGGGTATATACTAGTAAAAATATTTTTCCATCTGTGAGTTGTGTTTTCTAGTTTTCTCAACCAGGTGAGTTTTAAAGATGTGATACTGCTTTATGACTGGTATACCAAGCCCACCATCTTCTATACTCTTAAACTACAGTCTTTCTGTTAATCTTGTCTTGTTTTCTGTTCAGAGAAATCGATAATAAAGTAACTGAAGGTTACTAATAAAATCGTCTGGGGGATGAGGAATCAACATCCATAGATGTACCTGCTTGATCAAAGATTTCAATACAGCAACTCTCCCAAGGGGTGTGATGTACCTTTGGACTTCTTTCCTGCTTGTAACCTAGTGCAAGCATCTGAGACAAAATGATGGCTCCTTGTACGAGTTTTTTTTTTTTTTTTCATTTGACAATCCAAATTGCGTAGGACATCCTCACAGATGTATTTGAATAGCAATTGAATTTTCAGATATACATGGCAGAGATCCTTATCCTGGTTTTCACCCCACCCCTATCCCCCACCCCTTAACCATACTGTTTTAATCAAGATTCTACTTACTAAAGAAATACAGAATAAATATAAGATTGGTTTGTCAATATCACTTCCAGTATGTACGCATGCATGCAGTGCTATATATCGTTGTACTCTTCTTCACAAATGACAAGAACTAATTGAAAAGTGCACACACACACACACACACACACACACACACACACACTCTCTCTCTCTCTCTCTCAAAAGTCTGGCATCTGCAAAATACTACTCTCCCTCTACCCCCCCCCCCCCCCCCCCCCCCCCAAAGTAAAAAGTCACATTTGGCTTACTACAATATGTCTGGACTGCATAAAACTGAAGTGAAAAGAACAAACTTATCCTTTGAGTTCAATCGATGACAAATATCTTCAAGCAAATATCTTTTTCTCTCAATGTCCTTTTCAGCTAAATTTCATTTTCCTGTGATAAAACAACCACAAACGAGAAACAGAAGAGAAGAGTAGGGAAAAATGGAAGGTACATAAAAGACAAGTGCCTGATGTTATAAGTGGCATACCTTCTCACTGATGGCCAGTTTCCCTGGGACGGGGTTGGAAGGATCCACAATGTTAGGGAAGGGAGAGAAGATGGTCACTTTTCGTTGGGAAAAACACGCGCTGCCTTGGCCATCGTAATCAGCAGGTCCACCACCTGGAAGGGGATTTATCAGCTCATATCGTAATCACAAAAACAGATTTTGAATTTAGCATTCACACTGTTTCATCCCTATCCTGAATCTTCATCAGAACAATGGCAGCACGAATCAGATTTCATATTTAAAGTTCTTGTCTTTTTTCAGGGCTTGCCATTATCTGTCATTTTTTTTTTCCCTTTAGTGTATTGATTATTTAAAAATTGTAAAACGGTTGATCAATTTATGAGAAAAAGTATTAGAACAGAGAACTGCCAACAACTATTATATTCAACAACAAAACAGATACTGACCGGGTTAGTAAGGAATTCAGATCAATTCACTTCACACACAAAAAAAACCCAAATATTCCCCTGCAACTTTCTGCAATAGTTCCCCACCGTCAGAGTTTTTTTCAAGCAAGCTTATCAGACTGAAGTTAAAAAGAACATGTCACAAAAAAAAAAAGATAAAAAAAGGGGAAAAAGAAATCAATGGGCATTCTGTCTCAGGATTCTTCACAAGGAAGACACAGTATGTGAGCAATCAAGCATCTCCTATCTTATCCTAAGGTAAGGTAAGGTAATGTTGCTTATAGCCCAGCCGACCACTAAGGGTCAGGTCAGGGCTGTCACAGCATTCAAGTCAACTCACAAATCATACATCGAAATAAAAAATAGAAAAAAAAAAAAAAAAAAAAGAAATCACACAACTCTGTAAAACACACCTGCTAAAAACACACCAGAATTTTGTCAAAACTCTTTCCTTTGTAAAATCTTAGATCAGATGGAAAAATGTTAATCTCTTTCAGAAACTCAAAGAGCACATCAGGTTGAGCATCTCCGAACAAGGTCTTCATGGAGTCTTCTGTACAATGTTTATGTCTCACTACATGCAATCTGAACACTCTAAAGAATATTTTTCACTTTGAGTGGTACATGACATGGAATGTACCATGGAGCTTCTTGTCCCAAAAGAACTCTTCAATATGGCTTACACTGCCCACCAACTTAACAATGATCTTCCAGCGCACGAAAGGAACAACTCTCCAAAAGTTTTGAACTAACCCTCAAGTATGAGATGACCCCAACAACAATCCTAAATGAGAAACAACCGCATGGGCAAAAAAAACATTACAAAACCAGGGTTCACAGCAGAGCCTACAACACCAATTTGGCCTGGCTCTAGACAAGGAAGAAGAAGAAGAAGATACAGACTTGGAGAAACAAAATTCCCAACCTTTTTCCAACCTTTCCCAACCTCAGCACCGGTTTTCCCCAACCATCCAGGCATAGCCACTGATCCTTGTAAGCACAGATCAGTCTCCAAATGAAATGCACTACAGGAGTTATGAAGAACAGAAAGCTAGAATGCGCGCACATGTCGATCAATGGTGATCTTCTTGGCACAAACAGTAACTCTTATTAACAAAAGGTTACACTCCATGAGTAGAGCAAACTGTCAGTCGCAATGTCAGCGATTTTCCGACAATTAGGATTTATTTGTTTGTGCCTTTGCTGTTTGGTTTTCTATCTCTTTGGTTTTGAAGATGCTTGTCCAATTTTCCCAGACCTTCCCAACCCACAGACACCAAACGCCATTTTTTCCCAAACTTTCACAACTGGGAAAAGGACCATCCGTTTTTTTTCCAAACCTTCCCAACTATTCCCAAACCGTGGAAACCCTGAAAAACAACCCAACAAACAAAAAAAAAAAAAAAAGGAAATGAAACAATATCATTATCATGCTGATACCACGTGACAATGACTGTGACCAACTGTGAATGCACAGTATCTAGTTTTGCTTATTTACAAATTCTTTGGTAAGGAAATGCTTTCTTTTACTCTCTGAATTCAGCACTTTTCAACATCATGATTTTCTTCTCAAGCAAGAAATAACACAAGAGGTGAAGCCACCTACATCGGCACCAGTAGCGATCTCAGCCGTCGTGTCTGCCATCACCCCAAGAGTCTGGAAGGCAAACAAGCACAGCTCCCGCGAACACACTGAAGGCTGAAACAGATGGAAACAGTCGTAAGTCTGTGGTCCCCATCATTTTCTTGAATAATGAGGACACTGAATTCTTACTTCTATCACCTGCAGGTTTGGGTTATCACCAGTACAAAGGATGATGAATCTATGATTTTGACTGACTTTAAGATCACATCTAAATTGCATGAGTAATTTTCACTTGACTCAAAAACTTTGCCAAAATGGCCTGTCCGTTTCTGTCAAAACTAAAGTACATCTATCTAATGACATAAATCATAAATCATGTTTTGTTAAGGTCTAGTCAGTCATAATAATCATTCTCTTAGAATTAATCTTTCAAAAATAACATTTTTCTTCAGAGGTCTTGTCAGTCATTATTGCAAGAAAGTACACACAGACACTTTCCTTTTGTCCTAGGAGCTTCTTTTTTGTGTGTTTGTTTACATGTTTGAGGTTTATGGGCAACTTTGAATTTTTCCTTTTTTAAAAGGAGTTTTTTTCTCATTTGTTTTATGTGCCTAATGTCTGCATGCATGCTAAATGAATGGGTACCATAATAGTGTTAGTTAAAATCACATGCATACACCTGTTTCACAACAAGATCAAAAATTATCTACCTTGTTTTTTTGTTTCCTGTTGTGTGTGTGTTGTGTGTGTGTGTGTGTGTGTGTATGTGTGTGTGTTATAAATTAACTGATTTGGAAGTTGAGGGGGGTGGGGAGGTAGTGCAAAAATTCACCGTCACTTTCATACCAGTACTTAAGAATTGCTGCCCTACCCTGTTAACATTTTCAACAGAGAGATCTTCTGCAAAGACCTTGATACAGCTGAGGTCTTAATAGAGAAGGTGGTCTTTAAAAAGGAGATTCAATAGTTCACACCGTCAAAGAAAGAGTCCTGTTAGGAATATTTTCTTGATAGAAATGGTGTCTTACTTAGGAAATTCTTCTTGACACAGCTGGGACTTAGTAAGTAATACTGGGAAGATCTTCCTAAAAGACAGGGAGACTTTCGTCCTGTGGGGAACATCATCTTCAAAGAGGGGCAATCTTATAGCCTCCCTTGATAAGAAGGAATCTTTTGGTCTTCTTGAAAAAAGTGAATCTATATAGACTACTTCATGAAAGCGAAGGAGATTCATCAGAATCATTTGTTTTTAAAGAGAAGGATTCTTAGTGAGGAAGATCTTCAGACGAATAAGAGTCTTACTGACAACGTTTCCTCAAAAGAGAGCCAATCTCAAAAGGGATTAATTTAATAATTCACTTTGCCTGTGGATCAGCTGATCACGAAAGGCCATATTATGAGCTGGGAATATCTTCTTTAAAGAGAGAGAATCTTGAAAAGGAAGATTTTTAAAGAGAGGAACCTTCATACAAAAGGTCTTTTTCAAAAACAGTAAATCTTAACTGAGACGATCTTTAATAAGGGTGAACCTTAATAGGGAAGGTCTTGTTTAAAGAGAGAATTTTATTAACTAGGATCATTCAAGGAAAAAAAAAATAAAAACTGAGAGTTGTAGGTCTTTATCATTCTCGATGAAAAACTAAAAAAAAAAACAAAAAAAATAGAAAAGAAAAAAAAAAAAAAAGCAAACAGAAACTAAAAAAGTTGTAGCTCTGCTTACCATCAACATGGCTCCACTGGCATGAAAGACATGAGGGCGATCACAGACGACGCAGAATTCATTTATCGTAGGCACTCTCTGGAGGATGTATCTGTATAGCTGAAACCCATCCATGCATAAACTGTGTCAAGGCAATCGTCTGTTCATGAATGAGTATACTCCAACGTATAGAAGGTAGATGACAAAACAACTAAGGGAAACATAGAGATTGCAGCAACATCCATTATGAAGTCGGTACTAGGAGAACATGATCAAATAATCAAAAGCTAATCAAAGTACTTTTTTTTCAAATAAACGCATTTTTTTTCAAAAGCACGTTAGTCATACTATGCTACATCACAGACTGAAGACTGTGGACACGAAACCAAACAGAATTCTTCCACAATCATCATCTTCCCAGATTTTTCACCAAACCAGTTATTACTCAGATGCAAGTGAGCAGTGGAACCGACCTGGAAGACCAAGGCCGCACTCTCACTAGTAAACAGTATCAGTCCACTTCACGGATACATAACCGACAGTGACAGTGGGTAAAATGCCTGGGAAAAGAGAAAACCTTAGATCCGTGGTTCAGATCTTGCAGCAGACAAGTTTCTCCTCCCTCTCCTTCTTAACTAGATGTGGTCTGAGTGTTCATGGTTTTGTTTTGTTGTGATTTTTTTGTTTGTTTTGTTTCTGCTTTTTTTTTTTTTTTTTCTTTTTAACAAAATGACAACTCACCAAGGTAAAAAAAAAGAAAAAAAAGGCAAGCCAAGGAAGAAGCTCTACTTAGCAAAATTTGGTAAAAAGAAAATCCGTTCTGTTACTGACAGACACACAAAAATATGCAGACATGGAAGAAGATAAGAGTGACAAAATACTAAGATGGCGCTTGCTCGAAAAGGAGCGCAGCTGGTTTCTTTTGTGATGTTTGTGATAAAACGGCACCCTCCATGACTTTACAGTGAAAACAGAATACAATCTATGCAGTACAGTATCAGAAAACAACAGCAGATCATTCTTCAGTCCTGCCTTGTCTGTTTGCCTTGGTTCTCCAGATCATAATCATTATGATCATCTTCATCCTAGACCTGTTGCAACATTTCTGCAAACATTCTCTTTTCGTTTGCTTGTTTTCTTTTTGGTTTTGGCCAAAGACTGGTGAGAAAAATAACACACACACACACACACACACACACACACACACACACACACACATACACACACAATAAAGACGGCTAGATTGCCTTACACGCTGCCGTCGCATTTCTGTGACCATGTGTGTGTGTTCCCTTTTTCTTTCATGGTGTGTACCAGTGAGGCATAAGAAAGTGTGTGCATGTGCATGTGTGTGTGTGTATGTGTGTGTGTGTGTGTAATTATTGCTTTTCTGCATCACCTCATCAGGATATCAATACTTATTCCTCTCACTGTTGTTTCAGGAGTGCTGGTGAACAAGGATGATATTCACCTGTGGGCTACTTCCAGCTCCTCTTCTGTTATTGCAGTGTGTGCATTCATAGTTGGGTTGGTTTTTTTTTCATTTTTTCTGTTGAATATTAGTATGTTCTGGTCTTCATTTGTTGAGTGGAATATTTTTCATCCTTTGTTCAGACTTTGATGGCATGCTTTCTTCTTTATCATGTTGAGACTAAAGATAGCATTTTAATTTTTTTGTTAATTTTTTTTTTTTTTTGCACTTGAAATTACCGAAAAAATGAAATTGTTGTTGACTAACCATTAGCAACATTCTATAATTTAACAAAAGTACAATTTATTTTCTCCATTTCACAAAAAACAGCATGAGAATTGGTTGCTTAGTTCCAGAGTTATCTGCATTTCACAACATGCTAGTATGAAAAAAGAGATTTTTATTTAAATGGCTAAGCGATGGGAATTCATGCAAAACAGAATATCTTGCAGTGAAAGGGTTAAATCATTGTACAGGTGTTCCCCAAAAGTTTTAATTCAAAACAGAAACAAAAAATTAAAGAAAATATCCAAAATTCACCACTGTGAAATACACAACAACAGCCAAGACTAGCTTTAAGAAGATTGATAATCAGAAAAAATAAGTAAAAAATATTTTAGCTGCACAAATTATCTTTCCAAACTTGTGACACGTCAAACTTTTCACCACACACAAAAAAAGCCCTTGTGCCAGATACATCTTGTGGAAGTCTCTTCACACACCCTTCACCATCCGCCCGCTCCATACCCCAAACACTTCACCCCATTAATTTCAGAATGAAAATCACATCCTTCATACCAATAATAATTTTAAAAAAGTAGGAATGAATGAAAAGAGAGGAAACAGATTGCACTTTCAGATAAAAGAACGTCACAAACACACACAAAAAAAAAACCCCACTAAGCATCCAACAAAACGAGAACTTACCATAACCAGAAATCCATCCTCCAAGGACGGCATTTGCTTTGCATGGAGGAAAACGGAGGACTCAATCACAATGGGGTTCTCCGACGCTCTGATATGTTAGGCTCCGTGTGCGATGCGCTCATACTACGAGCAATGCCTTCTGCCCTCTTGCTGCGAGTTGTCATTGGGGTGGATAAATGCCGCTGCGAAAGCTTTTTAGACCTGGGTTTCTTCTTTGAAGTACCCTGCTGGGGTGCAACATCGGGCGTGTTTTGGGAGGCAGGGAGCGAGTCCTTTTTCCACATCGTCACTGAAGCATAAAAGCAGCAAGTGAAACTCTTGTGGGAAGCGCTTTGAAACCAAGGTTATTCACCTGACTTTGAAACCAAGGTTATTCACCTGACTTTGAAACCAAGGTTATTCGCCTGACTTTGAATCCAAGGTTAAATTTGCTTATCTGCTGAATTACCTTCTCCTTCCTGATCACTGAATGTCTTTCGTTTTAGGAACAGCTCTTTAGTTCTCACATGTTCTTCTATCAAAAAAAGCCTCTCAAACCAGGCTAGTTGGGGCGTTGGGGTGTGGATTGGGAGGGAGTGAAAGATGGGGGTGGGAATGGGTGGGAGGAAAACGAAGGGGTCACTTTTTTTTTAATCATATAAACAGTGAGCACACTCATACAGAAATTTTGACTTGCATCAAGGCAATATAGTATTCTTCCATCTACAATAATAAACAAATATAAATGCCTAACATAACATTACCTTATGTAAACAAACTGAACGTTCAAGCATATGCATCCAAATCAAAAACCAGAAAAATAAACATCTCAGACTTAAACAACCCACCCCCAACCCCCACCCCCCCACAAACACACCCAAAACACGCACACACATTCATTCCAACAGCCATAATATATTCAGAATCTGCACAAGCATGCATACATCTACATACATACATATATAATGACAGGTACATTACAGTAGCCTTATTCTTAACATGCCCATGACTGATGTGCACAAACAAGAAATGATCCGGTCCAATTTCATAGACTACAACCAAGCCCAACACTAAAGAATGCAAGATAAAAATAAAACACCGTCTGCAAATCTTCTGAGCAAAGACTTGGAGCTCTGCAATTACGCAATTATTTTGTCCTCGTCCTTTTCCTAAAACAGGGTCATGGCATCAATTCAAAGGTTTTGGGGTTGTTTTTTTTTCACTTTTCAAGAGAGAAGCAGCAGGAAAAAGCTACATCAGATGAGGTCCAGAAATCGCCAAGGTAGGTCAACTGTGTCAGAGCTCATGTTCTATGAGAGAAACCCTGCCTTTCTGAAATGTTCATGGGACTTATGCCACTGGTGGACACACCCAAAGCAGTTTGAGACTTCTTCCACTGGCGGGCACACCCAAAGCAACTTGAGACTTGCCATTGGTGGGCACATCCAAAGCAACTTAAGACATGCCACTGGTGGGCACACCCAAAGCAACTTGAGACTTATGCCACTGGTGGGCACACACAAAGCAACTTGAGACAAGCCACTGGTGGGCACACACAAAGCAACTTGAGACTTATGCACTGGTGGGCACACACAAAGCAACTTAATTAAGACATGCCACTGGTGGGCACACCCAAAACAGCTTGAGACTTATGCCACTCGTGGGCAGATCCGAAGCAATTTGGGACTTTATGCCACTGGTGGGCACTACCAAAACAATTTGGACTTATGCCACTGGTGGGCACACACACAAAGCAATTTGGGACTTATGCCACTGGTGGGCACTCCCAAAGCATTTGGAACTTATGCCACTGGTGGGACACACCCGAAGCAATTTGGGACTTATGCCACTGGTGGGCACATCCAAAGCAATTTGGGACTTATGCCACTGGTGGGCACATCCAAAGCAATTTGGGACTTATGCCACTGGTGGGCACATCCAAAGCAATTTGGGACTTATGCCACTGGTGGGCACACACAAAGCAATTTGGGACTTATGCCACTGGTGGGCACTCCCAAAGCAATTTGGGACTTATGCCACTGGTGGGCACTCCCAAAGCAATTTGGGACTTATGCTACTGGTGGGCATATCCAAAGCAACTTGAGATTTATGCCACTGGTGGGCACTCCCAAAGCAACTTGAGATTTATGCCACTGGTGGCACACACAAAGCAACTTGAGACTTATGCCACTGGTGGGCACTCCCAAAGCAATTTGGGACTTTATATATATGCCACTGGTAGGGCACACACAAAGCATTTTGGGACTTATGCCACTGGTGGGCACTCCCGAAACAATTTGGGACTTATGCCACTGGTGGGCACTCCCAAAACACTTTGGGACTTATGCCACTGGTGGGCACCCCCAAAGCAATTTGGGACTTATGCCACTGGTGGGCACACACAAAGCAATTTGGGACTTATGCCACTGGTGGGCACACACAAAGCAATTTGGGACTTATGCCACTGGTGGGCACTCCCAAAACAATTTGGGACTTATGCCACTGGTGGGCACTCCCAAAGCAATTTGGTTCCAGTACTGGCATCAGTCAGCCTACCAGTTTAATCAGAGGGAAAATGCCAAAACATATGTGAAACAGTGTGTGCCTGTAATGCACATGGTTTGATACCTCAATCTTTTCCTGACATGCGCTTGAAAAGAAATATTTTGACTTTCTACATCCATTTGCTTGACCCAAAACTGAGAAAAAGTAACTGTACTTGCAATGAAAAGAAAACAGTTTCTTCCCCTGATGTTTTTTTTTTTCTATTTCTGGAACAGGTCTATTGAGAATACTGGTGAACAGAAAACTGACAAAGTATTGCTGGCTGCGATAAACAGTTAATAATAGCTTGTTATTTGTCGTCTAGTTGTTGACAGCTGGTAGATCATGGTATGACAGGTGTATATATATTGTACTGTTGTTAAGAACACCTGGTAGGTTGTTCACGGCTTGGAAGCTGGTGTGTTCATATGGTGGGAACAGGTGTATGTATGCATACCCTGACAGGCCATACACCTCTGATTCACTGTGGCAGATGTGCTGGTCAGAACTTGAAAATTTGAGATGTACAAATGTTCCTCCCACCACTACTCAGTTCAGTGTGTGTGTGTGTGTGTGTGTGCGCGTGCGTGCATGCGCGCGTGCGCGCATGTGCGTGTTTTCATTTTCACTCTCTTCTTTGTGAATTTCAGAATATTTTCTGAGGAGACCAGTTCTCATTTTGTGTCATAATGTTAAAACAGTTCCTCTTTCTTCCTCCTTTTTCAATTCTGCTTTCTAAATTCAGACATAGCCTCTTTCTCTTCCTTCTGTATAATAGTCTGCTTGTTAGAAAGCTAAAAGGTAATTCTAGTCATTGATAAGAGAAAGTAGGTGCAGTACATTTGTCATTCAATGGTTAAAAGTAACACATCTATCTTCTGTGTAATCATTCAGTTATTGTCAGAGCATGGTATTTGGTTGCCGGCAAGTCTTGAATTCTTTAAATTTCAAGGGTCTGTTCAATGCCTCAATCAGGTGCATACCTTTTTTTTTCATTTGATAGTTCATACCTATTGAAACATCCGATGCAACAACTTCTGCAATAAAGAAAAAAAGCTCTAGCTTTGATTCCCCTTTGAAGATTTGGTTTCATGAAAGTTTTCACTTTCTCTGAAATAACATTTACCTCCCCTGCATTCTTTCTTCCATAAGATGAAAAGTGTAAAATGATGTCTGGAGGCTGTTGAAAGGTTCCAATGTACATTCTCCCACGCACACGGAATTTAACAACACATGAAAGTGATGGCTGTGTTTTCATCTGACAAACTCAACCTAAATGAAGAAATAATGAAAAAAAAATGATCGCATCATTGTATCTATGTTTCAAAAGCTTTGATTCCTGGCAAATACTTTTCAGCATTTCTGCTGATTTCACACAAAATCTTTTTAAAACTGTGAATTTCACAGAGTATACAACATACTGACATCAGATTATGTGTGTGTGTCTGATGAAATGATTAACTTCCTAGACACTCGAAGCCACTGAAATGAATCCGAGAAAAAAAAAAAAGACACACAAAAAAAGATGAGAGTGAAAGAAAACAAAGTTGTTTCACCAGGGACAACTTGCCAGTTATTCATAACAACTGAACAACCTACATGCTGTTTCGCCACATCAAGCACCCACCTGCTGGCCATGTTGGCAAGCATCATGGAAGCATCCATGAGGTTGTTGTTGGTCAGCAGAAGAGCACTGCGGGACTGCGTCTCCCCAAAGCCCATCTCCTGCAGGCGCTGCAGAGCCGACAGGCTCACACCGTCCCCTGTCACCGCCCTGAAAATGTCTGGTTTATTAGTTTTTGCCCCTGCCACCGCCCTGAAAATGTCTGGTTTATTAGCTTTTGCCCCTGCCACCGCCCCTGAAATGTCTGGTTTATTAGCTTTTGCCCCAGTCACCGCCCTGAAAAATGTTTGGTTTACCAGCTTTTGCCCCTGCCACCACCCTGAAAATGTCTGGTTTATTAGCTTTTGCCATTGCCACCGCCCTGAGAATTCTGGTTTATTAGCTTTTGCCCCTGTCACCGCCCTGAAAATGTCTGGTTTATTAGTTTTTTGCCCCTGCCACCGCCCTGAAAATGTCTGGTTTATTAGCTTTTGCCATTGCCACCGCCCTGAGAATTCTGGTTTATTAGCTTTTGCCCCTGCCACCGCCTGAAAATGTCTGGTTTATTAGTTTTTTGCCCCTGCCACCGCCCTGAAAATGTCTGGGTTTATTAGCTTTTGCCCCTGCCACCGCCCTGAAAATGTCTGGTTTATTAGCTTTTGCCATTGCCACCACCCTGAAAATGTCTGGTTTATTAGCTTTGCCCCTGCCACCGCCCTGAAAATGTCTGGTTTATTAGCTTTTGCCCCTGCCACCGCCCTGAAAATGTCTGGTTTATTAGCTTTTGCCCCTGCCACTGCCCTGAAAATGTCTGGTTTATTAGCTTTTGCCCCTGCCACCGCCCCCTGAAAATGTCTGGTTTATTAGCTTTTGTATCAACACCCATCTAAGGTTAGGAAAGGACTGATGTGTATGGTCTTTCCAGGAGAACTATCACACACGCACGCACACGCGCACACACACAACACACACACACACACCTACACTCATGCACACACACACACACACACACACACACACACACACACACACACACACACACGCACGCACGAACACACACACACACACACACACACCCAGGCCTTGAGGTACCCCTCAGTAACAGAACCCCAGCTTTCAGCAGCATATGGAAGCTTTCAGCCATACACACACAGTGGCATTTCCACAAATGAACCTCTCATGTCCTCATTTTCTTTGCACTACGGCAGGATTTATGGTTAACTGAAACCCTTTGCATGAATGCATGTAACTGCCTATTTTTACAAAATCGAAGCCAAGTCACAAGTGCTTTGACAGATTTAGTGAATGTCATCAAATCTGTTACGTTTTGTGAATATCATTGTCAACCTTTAGTTTTTTAGTTTAATAGTAGAAAACCAAAATGAACAGATGAAAAATGAAACTGAAAACTTAACAAAAACCACAATTTACAAAGCTTTTGATGGAGTGATAGTCAGTAAGAATAATTTATATGGGGTAATGACATTTTTTAATCTTGAGATGTTTAAAAGTTTCTAAACTGACAATCATCACACACACACCTACACACCCTAGGTGTACTCATCTTCAGCGTAGGATGTTTTCTGCCCAGTACTTCAACAGGTATTGTAATGACAGGCAAGTGCTGACATTTTTATTTTCGTGTTTTTAGGGCGAAATCCAGCCAGGGGACTGGAATACCTCAGTTGGTAGAGCGCCGGACTCTTACTCTGGGTGATCCTGGGGTTGTGAGTTCGAATCTCCGCCAGGCCATTTAGGTATAAGGGGATTTTTCTGTCCGAGTTAACATTTGTTCTGACTCCATTTCCCAAACAGTCCTTTGAATGAGACTATAAACCGAGGTTCCATGTGTGGACATACCCAAAAACATCTTGCCCTCATGTAAAATCCCATCACCAACTTTCGGAAGAGAAGACCAGTTTGGCCATTGGTATGGATGACACATTACACATAGCATACACCCTCCATGCAAAATTGAAAGAATGAAGGAATTTAGGAAACTGAACAAATGATATTGACTGGACGACACAGGAAACGACTGAATGAAGTGCCGGCAGCCTGTTGTGTACATGAGAGTGTGGATAGTAAGTGCCTAGAACCATTGGCAAGGCGCTACACAAATGCTATGTTATTATTATATTTATCATTATCAAGTTTTCCCATTTGGCTTTTCCTTAACTGGATTCTGATTCAGAAACAATTTGTGTTGCTTCTTTAACCCCATTTTATGGCTGCCTTAATGGCAAGATAAAAAACAGTCATACACACAAAACTTCACTGCCTGTCTATACAGCTATACAGGCAGTGTCCACAGGAGTAACAGCCTGCGTACGCAGAAAGAAAAGAAAGAAATACCCCATTTTACTGCACGAGTGACAACACTTCCACCACCAGCATTACATGACTGCTATTCCCACAAGTCCCAGAAGTGGGCAAACACACTTCCGATGAATTGACACAATGTGAAATGAAATGGCAGGTTTAACGGTCGGCAAGATCAATTTTGTTTTTAACTTATCCATGGTGCCATAATCTTGGGGCTTGTAACAAATGAAATGGCAGTTTTTAACGGTCAGAAAGATCAGTTTTATTTTTAACTTACCCATAGTGCCATAATCTTGGGGCTTGAAACGTAGAAACTACAGACAAATCATCAGGTCTGACACATACACACACACATACACAGAGTATATGTGTGTGTGTGTGTATGTGTGTGTGTATGTGAGAGAGAGAGAGAGGGTGTATGTGTGAGTGTGTGTGAATGTGTGTGTGTGTGTGTGTGTGTGTGTGTGTGTGTGAATGTGTGTGCATGTGAGAGAGAGAGAGAGAGGTGTATGTGTGTGAATGTGTGTGTGTGTGTGTGTGTGTGTGTGTGTGTGTGTGTGTGTGTGTGTGTGTGTGTGGTGAGAGAGAGAAAGAGAGAGAGAGACAGTAGGTGTGTGTGTGTGTGTGTGTGTGTGTGTGTGTGTGTGTGTGTGTGTGTGTGTGTGTGTGTGCGTGCGTGTGTGAGACTCAGACTCAGACTTTGTCAAGAGCACCCTTAAGGGTCCATAGACACACCATGGTATCATGAGAAATGGGGAGCTGGGAGAGAGATCACACATAACACTGAAAATTACTTGACAGTTCAAGTCTAATGGCATACACCATAAGAAGGATAAAAAAAAATTCTTGGAAGTTAGTACCTCTAAAAACGTTGGAACTGATCTGCCGACACTGAGAACTACTCTTTACAAACTCCTCATACATACTGACATTTCCTGTCTGCATGAAGACAATCATGAGTGTTTTGTTACTGTGTTATCAGTGAACATTTGTACAATCATGACAAGAAAACTATCACTGCTTGCAAAGAGTCCGATATAGTACAGGATAATATGCCAAAAAAAAGGAACAAAAATATGATATATCACAAAGATACTCAGTAAACATATCAAAATACTATCTTATATGTTACATAGAGAAATTCAGTACAATCTGAGAATAATTATCTTCTCATCCTGAACACCACTTCACAATGAAAATCTAGTAAATTTCATATGCAATTTTTTTGTCTTTTCTTTTTGAGCAATATCCATATCTGAAAAGGTCATATATTCTTTTGTATTTTCGTCTAGCTGTACAGAAAAGGCATCATCTTCAACCTGCACATACCCATCCATACGCTCACTTGAGAAAGGTGCTTTTTCTGCACTATAAGCAGACGGGTAAATATGGATACTGCCAAAAAGACAGACAGATCAGCCACACTAAAACTTCTGTACAGCATGCTGTGGCCATACAGCACAGGTGCACACATTACCAACAAGCTGGTAAATTGTAAACCTTGATAAGACAGCTGTAGACCGTTCAAGAACTGAGCATGCTTACTTGCTGAACAGGTAAGTCACTTGAGTAGAACAACAGTAGAATGTACACAGGTAAGTCAGAAATATGTTTACATTATTGTCAAAAAGAGGGCATGCTATTTATAGCTGGGTAACATCACAAAGAAATGGTCACAGTTCCACTCAACAGTTTCCAGATGACAATGTCATGCGCAGCACACAACAAAGTGGCATGTATGAAAGAACCTGATGCTGAGACTGAAAACAAAAAATAACAGCACAGAAATGTTGTATCATTACCAGTCGGCACTGCTCAAGTAAAAAAGTACATTCCATGCATCAAATAGCAGTTAGAAATGCGCGCACACACACACACACACACACTCTCTCTCTCTCTCTCTCTCTCTCTCTCTCTCTCTCTCTCTCTCTCTCTCTCTTCCCCCAACTCCCTCCTAGCAAAATATTTAGTTTCAAAAGAATGAAATTTTAGAACCACAAAAAAAAAACTTCCATAAAGCAATTTCTTTTGCTGTCTACACTCTTCACAACATTTTGTAGCATGCTGTGATCCATACCACACCATTATGAGACTACTGATCAGACATCTGCATCTTTGGTGAATAATTTCTATTGCATTTAACAGCGCCAACGGCACCATCTTATAATGAAAAACAAATTCTCTTCAAACACTGAAATTACACAGTTGCCAAGCTTTATTAAGTAAACATTCTTCCTGAAGTGGAAAACATCACAATAATCATCTGAAGAGTCAGAAGACAGTACCCAGATTTCCAAAATGCAAATTCAAAATGCAAATGTGGACAAAACTGTCTACAAGCGAGGAAGTGGATGAAAAATCAGTGCAGTACTGATCACGGCAATGAAGCATGAAGAGCTAAGGAATGCGAGGCCATCTTCATTACTTTTTCCTCCCTCACAACTCATCTTCCACGCCATGTCAACTCTTTCTGGCTCCTGTTCACAGCCACATCCTGAACCATCCCATCACAGCCTTGGTACCAGCAATCCACATGGAGCAGTCAGTGTCAAGTCTTGATGAGTTGACCCACCGGAGGAGACGCTGCACAGCTGCTGACTCACTTCACTGGTGTTCAGTTGCACCTGTTCTGATCCAACAACAGCTGGACACTATCTACGAAGCCCATTACTGATGACAGTAATCACTTCACTGCAAAGCCAGCCTGGATGAACACTGTTCTCAGAAGGGTTCAGTTAGGTCCTTCAAATGACTGCCCCCATGTGCGTGTCGATCCAAGCAACATTTACACCAACTCAGCAAATGCACAGTAGGGGAACAGAAATTAAAACTGTGGTCACCGTGAGATCAGGGCATAAAAGTCCACAGAATCTTAGACTCTTTTATGCTGATCATTCACAATGGGTGTGATGAAAGTGATGCCATGGAGTTCCGTTTTGATCTAAGACAATAGGACAGGGCTGTACTCTACACCTACTTTCACAACAACCCAAGTGTCGACCAGGTCCGAGAGATGCAGATACCTGCAGCACTGGTCTGGGAATCAGAGTAATACTCTCAGAGAAACATCCAGTGAGTGGATGAAGATTGACTTTTTGGTTTCAGTCTTATCCATTTATGCTCCCAGCAAACTAAACTCTAGACAGGAGCCAGTTGGGGCAACAAATTCCACAAGCTGAATGGCTCTGATAGTTACCGAACCTTTGACCTCTCAGCCAGCAGTGTGCAACACTAACCACTTTGCCACAGCGGCCAATATCTTCATCTTCTTTGTCGTATCATAAACATAAATAATCATAAAATCACAATCAATCATAAAGGTAACAGTAGGCAAAGTACATCGATTTCACAAATTTTGATGCTTCCTTTCATGATATAAGCTAACATCTACCCAACTTGAGAAATACAGACATCAATGACACAATCAGAAAATGTAAACATTCTCAAAGATGTCCGAGACATAAAACTGGTAATAATTAACTGTCCCTAATTTTACAGTAGATCTCAAAGACTTTCAACACTGGGCAGTTATCTGCAGTCGAAAAACAAATCTCACAATCAACAGTCGCTTAGTCAGATTAAAGCCAGTTATCCTATAACGATCAAACTGTCGGTCGGTGACTGGCCACTGTACAACGTAGTATGCCATTCACTAAATGAATCTGGAACTGGCCCCCTTTCAAAGGCCTATCCTTTCCTCTTCCCCATCCTCATGCCTCTCTCCTCACAGTGCACACTTACAGAAGATACTGTGGACAACTGATGCACTGCAGCAAGACTGCCCTGTCAGTAAAAAGCAGGAAAGAAAACAGGACACTGACAGGGCTGCACCATGCCTAGCGATCATGTCCACTGCCATGCACTTGTAAACAATCCTATCTCACCTTCTTCTGCATTCTTGGCCAATAGTGAATAACCGTTTTAATCGCTTTAAAATTGATGGCTTGCGTTTTGTTTTTCCAATATCCCTGTAAAATTTCAACAAAAGACAACCCTGCATGAAATACTGTTGTAATTCAAATGATCAATTCCCCTTATTGTATTGAAACTGGCTCCTGATTCTGCTATTCAAAATTTTTTAATAAAAAGCTCAAAATCCCAAGTGCAGGCACCAAAAGCGTCTGATTTCTGTCTCGTGCAAAAACACTAGCCAGCAAAGGATGACCAGATCTAGGTCTAATCATGACTTCTTTTCCCAGGGCTACAGTCACATTCATATCATCCTGAAACTCGGCCTGAGCTCTGCATGAAATAATTAACAGAATTTTTTTTCACAGAATTAGAAGGCAGCTAATGTCCTTACTTCTGCATTAATTCCAAGGCTTCTTGGATATTTCTACTGGGAATGTTCATCTCTGTGGCAAAGATGCTCACAGGGTATTTTTTTTTCCATTGTCTTCCCTCATCATCATTTTTTTTTTTTCCATTGTCTTCAGTTATGCCAGTCGCACAATTTCTACAGAAAAAAAATGTTCTGACAACTGAACATTTGTGTCCCAGGTGGTGGCCAGACTCACGGATACACAATTTTAAAAAAATCAACCACTGGTCTTGTAAATCAGCAAATAAAGTGATCATGCTATCATCCACATGCACCAATGTGCCCACTTTCCAATTCCATTACAATATACCACTGTATGCAGACTGGTCAATGCACTCTACACGACACCTGCTCAGGCCTCAGGCCACAAGAAACAGAGTTACCGCTAAAAAACAAACAAAAAACAAGAAAACCCTGAACAAACAAACTTTAAAAGGTATTTGGAAAAACCTCCAGCAGGTAACATGGACAAACAAATTACAAGACATAACAAGAAGCATTTCGATCTCTTAGGTCGTCTAAATAAGCAAATAGACAGGTCACAAAAAAAGTTAGGATGACAACCTCATGGACAAAATAGTGCCTTACCTATTGCTAGCACAGCCTCTTGTGGAAACAATGTTTTGACAACTGATCATATGAGTTCTGCAAAGCGGATGGACTCAACAATCAACCACTCTCCTTGTGGGTATGTCAGCTTTAGAGTGAAAAATGCTGTCATCCACAAGATGAATCGAGTAATCCAGTTTAAGTTACAAGACATCACTGTCTGTGGTTTAGTCCATAGATGGCGCGCATTACATCTGTTAAGCCATGTGGCCACCATATGGAGTAGTTATAGCCAATCCGTAAAAGAATAGATATATATAAGGTTAAGGAGAAGGTCTATTCAATGTGTGTGTGTGTGTGTGTGTGTGTGTGTGTGTGGAGAGGGGCACTGAAGTAAAGGTGAGTGGCTGGGTTGGTGGGTTTGTGCATGTGTGTGGAGTATTGCAATTTCACAACACACATGCAAGTATGTTTATGTCTCAGTTTCGCAGAAATACATACATTTTCGCCACAACACACATGTACATCTAGGTACGTCTCAGTGTTGTAGAAATACTTGAATAACCACCCATAAATGACCATCTTCTGTCAGTAGGATTACGCAACTTTGCTGTTTCTATCCTGATATTATCTAGGCTTCAATTTAAGAATTTTCACAACACACCACACACACACACACACTTATGCACACACACACACTTGCGCACACACACTTACGCACACACACACCACACACACACACACACACACACACACACACTTACACTTACACACACACACACACACCACAAACACAACACACACACACACACACACACACACACTCACACACTTCACTTACCCAGCTGCACCACTGAGATCACAGGGCATGCTGCCAGACTTCTTGAGCTTTGAGTCTAAGAAGTCGTTATTCAGCTTGGGCCAGATTTCACCCAGAAACAACTTAACTATGCTGCAACAAACACATGACACAAATGAATCAAAAGGCAAGAAGACAATCAAATAACCTACATCATTCTGTGGGACAAAAATCAGATGATAGAGGTATGGTTTTATTTTTCCACACAATGAAACGACATTTTCTTTTTCTTGTTGTTGCTGTTGTTCTTGTTTTTGCTGTCCCCATCTTTTGTGCCGTCAGTGGTACTGCATCCACACCGCTCATTCCAACACACACACACCCCCCCCCCCAGTCCACACAACAACGGCCCAGCCTGTCCCGCCGCAGCCCCCTAACCAGCAGTCCCACTGGGAGCAGTCAATATCAAGTCATCACCAGAGGAGACACTACACTGCTGCTGAGTCGCTTTGTGCATGTTCAGAGATGGCTGTTCCTATCCAACAGATTCAGGACACCATCTACTATGCCCCCTACTGATGACAATAATTGCTTGTCAAGGAACCGGCGTGAGTGAGCTCTCCCCTCCAGAGGGCACCACCACGTCCTTTTGACAACAGCCCCTATGAATCTGCTGATATCGGTCACCCCGATGTGACCAAACGAAGGCCATAGGAGGGGACACTGAAACTGAGGCCACCATGACAGCAGGGCATAAAGGGCCACAGACTTTTCAAGACTTTTTTTTTCAAATGCTGATCAATGAGAATGAGGATGATGAAGCTGATGCTACGGAATTCCATTCCGGTCTGAGACTGGCATGACCAAGGCTGTACTCAACGCTTACTTTCTTAATTTATCCCAGGATCAATCAGGCCCGAGATACAGACACCTGCAGAGTTGGTCAGGAAATCTGAGCAGCACTCTCAGAGATGCATCAATTTAGTGGATGAAACTCGACTGTGTGGTCCCAGTCTTCCAAACTGAACCCGAAGCAAATCAGCTCTGGGTAGGAGCTTGTTGCAGCAGAAAAAATTCCACATGGCTCTGATGGAAATCAAACCAACAACCTCCCAGCTGTGAATCTGCAATGCTAACCACTTCGCCACTGTGGCTGGTTCTTCTTGTTTTTGTTTCATATAAATTTCACAAGACACATGATGATTGTGCTCTTGGCTTTCCAACCCAAAACACACACACACACACACACACACACACACACACTCACACTACAATTCTAGAGCTTTTTTCCGTTTTCTTTTTAACAACAATTTTGTAATATTGTTTCAGAAAGAATTCTGGGTGACACCACTAAATTCTGGGTGACACCTCTAAGTGCACTCTGACACTAGCTATTAAACACAAAAACATACTCACACTTACTATGAGACACAAATGCTAAATATCTCTGTGAACAATTTCATTTTAAAAAGCTCTCTAGCGACAAGCTGAGTATTTTACAATACAGGCACATTAGATACAATCCAACTTAATGTCATCCACTTAACGATGCAGTTTATAAGCAAAGTTGCTTATGTCTTTAGCTCAAAACCATCTTGTCTGTATTTCTTTGGCCACCAGGTGATTTCATGATGAGGATAATCATAGACCACTATCTGGTCAAGGATTCTGAAAATAAAATGGACCTCCAGAGCATCACAGGTTGATAAACTATGATGTTTTGGACATTACCTTCAGTGATCACCAGGAACAGAACAGAGGAGGACCTAAAACTCTGAGAACTCCCCACCTCTGGTCTCCAACGATCAATTCTTTTTCAATTCCTTTCCCCTCCATGCCCATGTGGTGGGTGTTTCTGTCCCTGATCCCAGCCGAGGTCATCACCACTTAATGTTTCATGAAAATACAAAATGATGACACAATTTCACTTGCTTGTGCCTGCATCCTTATGACACAGACTTACAGAAGGAATCCCCGAGCAAATCAATACAACACACAATATACATACTTTTTCAGCTGGGGGGCCACTCCGCAGTCTCTTTCTTCTTCTGTTGGAACACCTCGACCTTTGGCGGATCTGTTTAATTAAAACAAAGAAATTTGTTTTTCAGGTTCAGGTAAAAATTATGATTTTTATAAACTAATACAACCTTGGGATTTTAGTTTTCAAAGCTGTTTTTTTCCTCCTGTTTCTTTAAATTTGCTGAAACATTTACAATCTGGGATTTTAGTTTTCAAAGCTTTTTTTTCTCCCACTGTTTTTTTAAATTTGCTGAACCATTTATCATTGCAACCAGAGGCCTCGGGTGTTGGAAACTACAATGACTCTGAGTGACTCATGATCATTCTGCCCAAGCTTATTACCAGAACGTGCATGGAACCAATCTTCATACAGGCCTACTTGCTCAGATACCGCTGAGCAATGCCACAAAATAATGCCAAACAATTCCTGGGTGACAAAACTGATGCACTCTAACTGGTTAGAGGGGAGAGGGGGAGAGGGCACGAAAATTAAGCCATTGTTCTTTTAAAATTTCTTCATTTTCTTTTCTATTATTTATGTTAAAACAAAACATGGAAAAAAACAAATTTGGGTGATTTTAAAGCTCTTGTGTGATTTGGGGACCACAAATGGGGACAAAATCATGAAAAATGAAAAAAAAAAAAAAAAAAACGGTTCATAACAAGAACTGAATTTCTATCATAGCAGACATGTTAGGCACTTAAAACATGACTTTTCTTATTACTTAAAACATGACATTTCTTATTTGGCTGAGCTATAGTAATGCAAAATACAAACGGATTTTTATATATCTAAACTACTTTTTATATATCTAAACTACTTTTTTTTTTTCAATAATTTCTTTCCATATGGTAGCCATCAGGCTTTGCATTTCACTGCTTTTGAATTTTTCAAATAGAAATAGCAAACGATATTGCGCTGTTTTGACTTTAAATAAAATGTAATTGCATGCAGAAATCATTTCTGATCAAAAGAAAAAATAAATTACCAAGCTACCTAGTCAGCATCCTGAGATATTGTGTTCCCTGCTTATCAACTGTTGTCGAAAAAAGCGATTCTGAGAAAACGACATTTGAAAATAAAGAAGTTGGGCAATCTTCACACCCACCTCCTTCAAATAAAGTCCTTTTTTAATAGAAAAATGTAAAAATAGACAAAAACGAACACCACAGATGGTTTCAACAAACCTTCCTGAGCACGAAAACACATAAGACCAAAAACATGATTTTTTCAAAGAAAACGGTCAAATTTTTCATGCCACCTCTCCCCCTTAAAACTATGCAAGTAACAATTCACAAAATTCAGAATTACATTAATTAAAAAGAGGGACTTGCCGTATAACATATAGCTTTTGAAGTCATTAGAACTAAGCTTGCTTATGTCTTAGATTCTAGAAATAGGGGGGTGACAAGCCTTCATATCTGCAGTGGTAGATGATTTCTGCCTAACTGACAGTATGTGCTTGAGTGCGGGTGAAGGGGAATAAATAAAGCTTCTCAAAAATGATCCTTCTGCAAGCTTATAGTCCTCCAAAGCAGGAGACGATCTCCAATGGGGCAGGAAGCTCACTACCATATAACTCCTGGTCAGATACCGATATTTCGAAACCTGAACATTTCCTCCTCACGTGACCCCGCGGAAAGTGGTAAGTTGACTCCTCTGCCTTTTCACGTTTTAAGAAGACTGCTATACCATGAAAAACAGGCTGTATATATATACATATGCACATACATTTACTGTAGTGCGCCTCACATAAAGAAAACTACATCAATGCACCCCTGATCTGCCAAAATAACCTGTCCCATTATCACACCTTTCCCCCCACCAGCTCCACATTTTATTACCAGACGAGAATTCTTTGGGAGTAAAAGCCTGAAGGCTAAATACTGAAACAAGGCATTATTGAGCCCGTTGCAAGCAGAATTACATATGTTCTAACAAATGAACCCCCAAAACCTATCATTACCTTTTCTTACCAACAACCATACATAAAAACACCAAAGTGTGCCACTGATGAAAATAAAACAAAAAACATCTGACAATGACACAGAAGTGATAGACCGTACCAAAAAAACATTCTAGTGGAATGAATTTAGCCCTAACGCTGCAAAATTCCTATTGAATAATACGTCCAAGCGTCATTGTAAGTCCATTTGGGATACGGTTAATTGAAAATTCAATCCAAACTGACAATGATTCGTCGCCACGAAAACACAGAACAAACTGGAGTTCATATCCTTGGAAATGCAGCAAGTTGACCAGGTCTTTACCGAGGTTGTCAATGAACATCAACATCACTACAAGAAAAAAAACAAGATCATGCAGAACATCTGTCAAAACACATACCATACTGCACTGATTCTCCTTTATCTACAACAAATATTTGTAAGACCAATTTTGGACCTAACAGAGAGGTTTCAGGTACACATCCATTAGTTCAAACCAAATCCCGAGTTTAACTCGACTTTTAGTTAATATCAGCTGAAAATCACTTATTGGTTATAATGCTATATCATACGCAAACTTGATAAACTTAGCAGCTGAAATGGCAATATTCATAACACAACGAATAAAATAGCAAGTTTCAAGCGAAAAAAAATACCAAATTTAACCAACAACTTGGGATTAGAATATTTAAACAGGCAATATTCATTAACACTTACTACAAACACAATGTTTTTCTAATCTATGAGACTGAAAACTGCTGCGCCAAAGGGCAATATCCAGACAAGATGAATACGACACCTCATAAACTTAAAAAACCACCTGAGTTTGTCAGTTAACAGAAAATTGCTCCTACATATGATTTGTAATCTATACACAAGAAAGTGACAGGAACACAAGAACGTTCTATTACAAACAACAAATTGTAATCGACTTAGCATTACACATATGGATCAGAAAGTTACACAACATTTACGTATCAGCAACATTTTTTGCAAACCATAAACAATTTGAATTCACAAAGCACATGATTTGGACAATATGTATTTCACATCACCAAAACCACACTAACTGGTCATAAATAAAAAATCCTTCAAACCTACTCCCACAGGGAAGAGCCCAGAGTTGGACACAACTACCCAGAGAACACTTGATCTCATATCAAATTGTTTCGTCTCCATAACAAACCATGAGACACAACTTCAGAGTAGCAACAAATTTGTGAAGGACATGTTGCACACAAACGACAGCACCAATGATGGAATTTATTACCTTCAGGATCACGCTCTCCGGCATCAAAGCCTGTGCCTAAGCTGCGTACTGGAAAAAAAAAACCACAAAAAAAAAAACAGATTTACGTGTCATTAACACAAAAAAAAAACTTTGTACCAAGAGAGCAAGAGAATTAAATTCAATACAATAACTATCACCACAACATATTCAGCCAAAAAGAAAGGACCTCCGTACATGTTGCTTCAATATGAAACCATTATCATTATATCCAAATATACATTATGATGTATATATAACTATATCATATATATAAAATGCGATATATATAGTATCAAATATCATTTGCATAGTAAGCCGATGTATTTACATACTGTTCCAAATATATAATCCTAATTACCAATATCACTGTGCTTAATCAGAACCTAAAGCATTGATTATCCTGACTACAAATATATTGATAAATCTTATGTTCAACATCATAAATTTTATAAAGGCTAATGTTTTATTACCCACTCAATGCTAAATAGTTGATACTCCGCATCAACCATCATATAGTGTCCTTCATATGTGTTATTTAAATAACGCTCAATATGAATATCCTATCAACATCATAAAAATGTTTATAAGAAATCTCTGTGGTTTAACCAAAAAATACACATCCCCTCAATATGATCCTACACCCTCAATAATCAATGGTAGTTGAGCTGTGTGTTGTCTTTTTACAACAGCCCATCCTGCGATACACAATAGAGGCCATAAAGTGAATAGGTGTCCATGAAGTTCACAATGGAAAAACACTAGAAATGATTAATCTGACACTCTCTACTTTCCCCGTGGATTACTGGACTAGCAACACACACACCACAAGAAGAACAAGCAAAACCCCACAAAAACACCCAACACAACCACACAACAAAGACAACACACACACGACAACAAAAGACACACAAAAAAAGAGCAAACAAAAAAAAAAAAACGAACACCAACTATAACTGTTCTTTAAGTCTAAAACTTTAAGTTGTTTCTGAGCTGAAAACACACCACAACCCACAACAGACCAGAAAAGACAGGGCCAACACACACACACAAAAATCAAAAAAAAGCCAAGGAAACAAACCACACCCCACACGCAAAAATCTGCAAACCATTTACACAAATCTTTTTACACCTAATGCATGCCACCAACAGTGTGACATACCAAACCAACCTCAAACAGGACTAGCCTTAAGGAAAATGCGACACCAATTGCTTAAATGTTTTGTTTGTTCCCCCCCCCCAAAGGACAAATGGTTTGCTATGGCATACCCCCCCATACACACCTACCCGGAACAAAAAAAGTAATAACTTGACAGCAAAATGCTTCGTCTAAAAGACAAATCTAATGAAGAGTGGTGTATTGTTGTAACCTTAACCGGAACTTCATCCCCCTGCAACCACGAAATCCATTTTTTTTTTTCCGCAGTTAGGTCACCTTAACCAACCAGTATTTTTCCAAATGTCTTCCCAACACGCCACTCAACACCATCATAGCGTGAGTTATTTCTGCCTTCAATACGGGTGGACAGAAAAAACGAAGACAGCTTGCTCTCAAGAAAAGTAATGAGAAGTATTTTGTACAACAGATCAGTGTACATCATGCTAGCAAAAATGAAATCCAACTAATGACCGAACTCTCTCAAACACTCCATAAGGATTTCACCATACCAAGTCTTGTCATCCTTACTCCTCTGAATTTTTTTCCCTCTTTTGTTGTGGAATTCTGAAATATTTATGCGCTGAAAAGATGTGCAAAAGCATCGGAGAACTGGGAGTGCTGAGACTAGACACGGACGTTGGCCCAAAAGCCATGATTTGTAATTGGTGGTTTACCATACAATGACTGGCCACTCTGTACACAAACCATTTGACATTACTCTTTTTTCGTCCCTTACTTTCTATGAAACCATTGACTCGAAATCCCCCCGAAATCCAGGTGTTCCTAGATTCCTTCTAAATAACAATATTCCCTCATAAACTCCCTGGATTTAGAGAAAAAGCAAAAAGACCAGTGTAAAGTGAGAACTGCCAACGCGTACGCAGTAGCAAACCAGCCAGAATAAGAGCAGTGACCACCTTTCTAACACAAACGCCTTTAAGGGCCTTACTCGCATCCATTCCAATTCCCAAAGACTCTGCATGTGAGCGCCCATACATGACTGTCCGTTACACAACTCACGTAAAGTCAAAAGCGCGTATCGAAGAACTGATTTATCCAGGGCTGCAGGAAAGGAAGAGGTAGGTTTTCTGCAAACCGGAAAAACCAAGGAGTTTAGGGATAAAGCACGTTAACCACATCCTCACGGTGGTCAAAAAAGCAAAGCTAGTTGTCCTACCAATGAACAGAACTACAGCATAATCAAGCAAGCCAGCTGAGCAAGGCCGCATTCTTCATAAACATAGGCTCTCAAGAGTTTAAGCTCCAGGAGTTTTTAACCTTCAAAAATACGTGCAGAGAAGCTACATCTAGAGCAAACAAAATGATCAAAAACCACACAAAAAGGATGAAGCAAGTAATGTAAGGTGTGTATGCACGCATGCACAACCAAAACAAAAAGAAGATAACAACTCCACACCGAACACAACATATCAAAAAACACAGACACACAAACACCAAACAAAACACATAACAACACACACACATATGTACACACATACACACACAACACAAACACACGAACACAACATATTACCACAAACACACACAGACACCATACACACCCACACCACACACTCACAACCACACCACAACACAACACACCCAACACAACACAGAAAAAAAAGATCTTTACTGACAAAAATCCAGAACTGTACCCAGCTGTAACTAATGATGATTGTCACAATCAAGTTCTTCAAGAGCCTCTCGAACTGTACAGTAATCCAAACATTCTACACCTGTTTTTATCAAACAAATTAACATCAACAGCTCTTTTTAAAAAGCTCCCCTTAGCAGCATCAACTTGTATGATAAAGGCTTTTAGCCCTTTCATTGTACACAACATTCACCCCGTTACTTGCACCCAACTAGCACAGATCAAACATCCCTTTCAGGCAGCCATGAGAGCAAATCTATGAAGCCCGTTTGTGTGGTGATGTAGGTGTGTGGTGTGATGATTTGTGTCGGTGTGAAGTGTGTTTGACATTTGTCCTGTGTCTGAGTGAGTCGTTAGGTGAGTTTGTTATTCTTTAGAACTATAAAGGTTGCAACTCTAAAAAAACATCATAGGCCTGGATCATGGAGGGGATACATTTGGTGAGACTGCACTGTCTTAATTAATACGAGTGGATTACAGAAGGATGTCGATATACTGTTTCAGGTATTCGACGTCTTACAGGCCCACTATAATGCTAGGTATTCCCAAGGCGCTTCTCCTACTCAGAGAAGATGTTGCCACATCCTGCAGCTTAAGGGAACAAGACTGACATGGAAGGGTTAACAACGCACCTTCCTACCTACATATTGTTTTCAATTAACCGAAACAGTTTCATCAATATTTTTATCTGTTCTGTCCTTTATTTTAATGCTATCTGGGATGCATTAAATATCAGCTTCATGTTTATAAGCCGTTGACTCCGGCTCCTTGAACAATATTTATCCCGATCCACATCCAGCATTCAATCCACCAGCAACAGTCTTCACAAGCAGCACCGATCAACATTATACTGAAGACCTCGATATTCTGTTCAGCTAATGACATGGCCTAACCTGCTAACTGAAATCCAAACTAAAGATCAAAACATCATGGATCCTGATTCCACAAATCAGACACACGTCTAAAATTATTCAAAGAACCAAGGTGTAATGTGGAAACGAATAATGACATTCAGTATTCACGAAGATCAACTCACAAAAAAAAACCAACAAAAAAAAAGAAAAGAGAAGAAAGGACGCATCAACCATTCTTTTCTACATCTACTTCGTCAAAATATGTTACAAAAATCCAGGACCGTAATCATTCTTAAATGAGTAACATCGGAGAAACAGAGCCACAAGCATGCCTACTTCTATGTACCATATTACCTACAATGAGACACACAAATGTTTGGTTGAATGATATCAAAACAAAAATGTATGGTATGGGCACTACCATCAGACTGTTCACTTCGGGTCTCTTCTCTTTTAGCTTTTTTTTGCCATAAAACTAACTCTGCGACTTACATAAAAGTTTTCGAAACACCGCATCCTGTCCCTCAGAATTGTCCTATTGAAAACAAACCAACGATGGAACGATACTAAGTTAAATATAACAGTATCTGTACTATTTTAAGATATGCTGATTTTAATGCAAATACGAACATTCTATAATTTATTCTACCAAAAACAATACCATCTAAGACGTATACCGTCACTTCCAAGAACCAATACAAAAAAAAAAAAACCGAAAAAAAGACAAAAAAAAAACAAAACACCACAAAATTAACCCAACCGCCTCTCAAAACAAGCTGTAAAAAAAGGCGGCGCCGCTACACCCATCTTAGACATAGTATTTCATCATTGTTGAATAATCAGTGATTGTCCTGAAATAATAAAAAATGGCTTTATTAAGCTGGTTGGAATAACCATTAGTATGTAAAAACGCGAAAACATTTTATCGACAGAGTGTGATGAATCATGTGAAATAATTATTAGGCAAAAAAAAAACAACGAACAGATTGGATGAAATGGTAATGAATGTATTGTCACAAACAAGAAAGGCAAGGGAAACAAAACAAAAAGCTGTGACCACCATTGCTGCCATACAGACATTTCAAACAGGTTCTATTCACACAAAAATTTAACACTAAACCTCAAATTCACAAATAAAAAGCAACTAGCCTGCAATAAAAAGTTTCATGTTCTCCTAGTAGACAACACTCCATACAATAATACTAACATCACTAGAATCGTGCTGAGATAATTGTTGTCTAAAAACACGCGGCCAAAAAAAAAAAAAGAAAGGGGGGGTGTTCCACAGGGAAGTACTCAAGCACCAAGTTTATCTCATCCTCATACCTTACATACCAAACGGGGCACATAAATCCATCCTGGGTCAGAACTTTGGTTGGGTGCATAGGCAGCTGGACCATATTTCCTCATATCCTCACACCATTAACTTTCCCACCTCATATTTACTATTCCCTGCCATGTAACCACTTTTCACTGCATGGCACCCATACCTACAAATCACAGAGGCAATCTCATCCCCCACCACCCCTCCAAACACATGTCTTATCTCTTCTTCTTTTTTTATTTTTCAGCTATGAATAGACTCATTGTTCATGCATTCTCAAGAACCTACTTTCCCAACAGTTTCTTGACACTTCACCATCATACCCTAGCTCCTGCTTCCCTACTGTTTTTACTGAACAAGACATCCTTGCTTTCTTTACCTACTGTTGACGACAATTTTACTTGTCCCCTCCTGACAGTCGCAAAAAAGGAAGCACTGTTTGTCATAAAAAAAGCACACTGAACTTGCACGACCATCTGATGAAGACTTTATTGTTCGCAAAAATTCATGTGTCCCTGTTTTGTAACAATCTATTAAATCATGTGCTACTCATATACATTTTTGTGTTTTTCTTTGTGTTTCGCGTCGTAAACAGCAACATTCACAAATTCCTTCACAACCACATGTGTGTCATTATTATAGTCCCAAAATCTGGCTATCACATATTTTGGAGAAAATCACAAATTGAAAACTCATCAAAACACCACTGCATAACACGAAGGTATGTTAAGAATCTTATAGCAGTTTCTTCATAATGAAGCACTTTCAATAACTGCTGCGAACTGTCAAATAAACTCCATAACCCTGTTACTAATTGCAATTTCTCAATCCCTCAGCTCTCAAAAAAGATAAAAAACTCATCAAAAACACCAAACAAAAAAAGAAAATCTTAAACTCTCGATCACACCTCAGAAAAATCACATCAAAAAACAAAATCGAACAAAAAAAAAAACAAGATCTTATCTGTATCTGTGTGTGTGTGTGTTGTGTGGTTTGTGTGTGTGGTGTGTGTGTGTAGGGTGTGTGGTGTGTGTGTCGTGTGTGTGTGTGGTGTGTGTGTGTGGCACAATGTGTGTGCACACTGTGTGGTGGCACAAAAGGTGCTGTAGGTAGTAAACCCTCAGTGCAAAATGTGTAAGTGTGAGCAAGTGAGTGAGGGTGAGTTAGTAAGCCGCGTACGAGGAATACCAGAGTGTGTGTGTGTTTATGTGTGGTGTGTGTGGTGTTGGTAGTGTGTGTCATGTTGTATGTGAGTGCGTGTTTGTACATAGATGCATAAGATGGTTGTTTGTTCTCATAGAATGTGTGTTGCATCGTGTGTGCACGCATGCGATAGTGTGTGTGTGCGAGTATTGCATGCATGCCATATTTTTTTCTCAAGAAAACAAAAACCAAAAATCCAACTACCTGTTTATAATCTATTTTTTCCATAATCATATTAACAACTATGGAATGTCGAACATTCTTATCATACTCAACAAATTTTTTATGGCACGTTGCAGGCTTCTCGTAATATACTGTGTGATAAAAAAAACAAGCAGAAACCAAACAACACCTACTAATGTTTGTGGTATCCTTTCGTGATAATTTTTCAGTTTATTGACACTCCTAAAAAACTTCTGTTTTAATATGCCGTAATAGTAGTTGACACTGCCCATTGTGGCTTACTTTTTCAGTACAGAAAAAGCCAACTGAATAGGTAACGGCTTAATCTACTAGGCCTGAAAATCCTTTTCATTGACATATAGAAAAGCCAGTCCCACGGTCTTGCACCATTCACTACTTTTGCATATAGATGTCCACTTGACTGCCTATCAACATAAATAATAAAACCAAAATCCTTAGTCTTTGGAACTAAATTAAGGAAATGAGAAACCCTTACCAACCACATCACAAGCTGAGACAAAAAAGTCTTACAATGTTTTTTGTACACCAAAAACAAACCCATATACACCTGAATTTACAAGCAACTCCTAAACTGTCAGATTCGGGGTAGTTTGCATTCACACATACACAAGCACACACATATATCACACTCACAAAAACGCACACCCACACACCCACACAACGCACAACCCACCCCCGCACACAAAACACAAACACACACACACCCAACACACCCCACACCATCCACACACACACACACAAGTACAAAGCACACACACCTCTTTACTACTGAAACAAAACACAAACACCAAACAAACAAAACAAAACAGCATTCACTTCACTCACACTTAAAAAGACAACCAAGGGGAGACGCTACTCCGTTTGCGTCGCTGTAACTTGTGCCAACAACTCTGCCATAAAAATGCTTCCTGATCTTTGCAGACCTCCAGACGCTTTCCAGCTCCCGGAAACCTCTGTATCCCTACGTGTCCAGGAGAGGATGCAAACGACCTCAGCGGACATGGCTCCTCCTGGGGAACACAATTCCACAGTGTGGGGGTAAAGTTCACCATTAGATTCCATCGGTCATTGTCATTTTTTGTCGTTATCGTTGGCTTCTTTTTTTTTTTTTCACATATCAAAGTCAAAAATCTGTGATTTCAACTTTTTGAAAAATTAGATAGTAGAAAAATCATAAACCTTGAAAGGCAAGCAAGACTGACAGCAGGAGTCATTTTTTTTTCTGCTTCGAAACATACTGTTCGTTCCTCTACCAGGAACTATGTATAATTGAAAAAAATTAGTAAATTAATAATACACAAAACACATACCCTATATATATATATATATATATATATATAAAAATACTGGGATAAAAAACCTAATAAAACTAAGCTAATATATAATATATATATCTATATATATATATAATAATAAAATATGGTTAAAACGCCTGATGTTGTTTTAAAAGAGCTCACCCCTTGGGGAGCAACATCTGTTATATATATATATAGATATAGATAGATATATATATATATAATATATGTTGTTTGTTTTTTTTCCCCTCTTTTATAGATTATCTTATTCAAAACAGTGGTCGCAGCAAAACTACATGCGGGCAAGGCCAAGGGAGCTTTTGGGATGGGAAATATACATTTCAGTATGGTACGATGGTTCCAGAATAAAACATGTGAAAAAGTGATCGTTTCCTGGACGGAAACAAAAAATAGAACTCAGCCGTGTGAACTAAGCTTTATTATTTCTTTCCAAGATAAGCAATGTTTTTCACTCTGTTGTGTTTCTTATAAATCTATTGAACTTATAATTTTTAAAAAAGTTCAATTTTGCTTTTGAGCACAATTGAAGAATAATCGACTCACAAACTTAATAGGTTGAACTGGCTCAGGACCTTTTGGTATCTCTATGCATCAACAAGCAGCAGTATGAAACTAAATACACTGAAAAAAATACATGTGTGTTCATGTATTAGTACGTGTATGTAGAGAAAATTCACACATGGACCAAGTGTAGATGAGTGTGCTTGTATGTATGTATGGATGCAAACTGCCGCATGTGCACATATACCTGTCCACATCTTACTGGATTAGATTTGTAGTGTGTGTGCGTGTCTGCGTATGTGTGTGTGTTGCTGTGTGCGTGTGTGTGTGGGTGTGTGTGTGTGTGTGTGTGTGTGGTGGTGTGGGTGTGTGTTTGTGCACGTTTGTATGTATTTTACATTCTTAATCAAGCCTTTCACTCCCCGGCCATGGATATAGCCGCGGTTCAAGGATCATCTGATCAGTTACCTGACATTTGTTTACCTTCTTACAAATGGCCAGCTCCCATACAGCGTGTTTGTTGAAGCGATTTTTCAGCAAGTTTTTGGGTCGATTTTGATGCGTTTTTTTTTTGTGTTTTGTAAAGCGAAAATTAGTCAAGCAGATCAACACTGGCTGCCAGAAGCTTTACTGCCAAAGAGGAGGCTAGAATTGTGTTTGAAATGCCAGTATGAAAGGTGAAAGTAGCGATGACGAAAGTGAGATAGAAAAATGAAGGTGATGTGGTTGTCGAATCAGCCTGACAATGAGTCAAGTGATTCGGATTACCGGGAAGAAGATACTGATCTACCAGGTACATCGACAGGTAGGGGGCATGGTCGTGCTGGTTGTGGGCGTAGTCGAGGACATAGTAGGAGAGGGAAAAAAAATCGTCATTTTCCTTCAACAATATGTATACATACATGTATATACATATATTTGCATACTTTTGAACACTTGTTAATTTTTTGCCAATTTTTCTTAGTATGATCGGTGAAGTGTTAGTAAAAGTCTTATCTCTGGCCGATATTAATATGCAATTACTCAATGCATCCCTGAACACACTGTGTGCTTTTTATAGTAAATAATTGCACTTGATTTATGTCCTATAGATTTGTACATATTTCAATCCCATTTCCCACCCTGATATATACACAACTTAAATTTTTGTGGAATTTTTTCAAAATACCTTCTTTATTTTTTTCTTAAAATCTTGGTTATCTTCTCATGATTGTTAGGTATCTCATCTTGTCAACATGAAACATACAATAATTATATTTTCGATTCATTTTCCTGAATAAAATGTATACATCTGTATACTTAAGGGCAATACTTGAATTTTTATGATTTTTTTTTTTTTCTTTTTTTTTTCTTTTTGCAAGGTGGGTTTTCCCAAAAAACTACAAATATTTCTGGGAGTCAAAGGGTTAAGAGCAGCCACAGCAGTTAAATTTCAACACAATTACTTTTTGTTTTTTCAGCTTTCTCTCTTTTGTTATTTTTTCAAAATGGCCCCCTGGTAGCTTTTGCTGTTCTATTTGGCTGACTGAGTGGCCCTGCCCCATCTGTGGGTGGTGAATGGGGTGATGACTGGACAGAAATCTGGTGGGAACAGAGGGCTGCGTGGGTGGCTGATTGACAATGAAGGACTGGTAGTAGACTTAGATGGTATGCCAGTCAGTAAGACTGGTTAAATATGTAAGCGCATTACGCAATAATGAAAAATCAAAACCAATATGAAATAGTTCTTATGAACACATTTTTTTTCCTGTGAAAATTGTTTCATTTCTTCACAATCAATATGTACAACTAAGCACAACTAAACACTTACTAGGTATCTACCATATTCTTCTTCAACATCTAAGTTTCTTCCTGTCTGGAGTAAGTTTGTTCAACACCTATTAAACAATATTATATACAAATTTACAATGAAAAAAAAGATTACCATGTCTAGCGTGTCTTCCCGTGCTCTCCTTCTTCCCGCAAAAAGATCAGCCGGATCAAAATCATAACACTCGTCATTGTCATCATCTGATGCACACACATTTGTCTCAATCCTCCTCTTCAGGTGGTCCATAGGTTGATTCACAATCTAAGTACTCCCCATCAGTAATCTTCCAAAAGACACTTGGTGATTTCCACTCAAGGCGAGGAGAAATCTGTCCATTGCTGCACCCGTCGTCATCATCATCTGGAAGCTGGTCCTTGCCCTCCATTGCCTGGTCCTGAGCAAGCAAGTCTGAAAGCAAAACATGTAAATGAGTTATAGGCTAAGTCACACATGCACGCTCATGAGTACCAATACCATACACCATTTTTCAAGGCTTTGCCACGCTAAAAAATTTCCTAAATAAATGCTCCTTTTTGGGGCAAAACTGAAAACACTTGTTGGAAAAAACAAATTCTCTAACTTCCATCCCAGCTGGCTATGCACGAGCATACCCCTATCTTGTCACCCAGTGATGATTTGGTCATAGCCCAAAAAAATCACACAAAATAACATGAGATGAGATCGGACAATAAAGACACTACAAAGATCATATCTCTGAGCACAACCAGGCAAATTTCTCTTTTCTTCTCTCCTCTTTCTTCTCTACGTCTACTACTCAGGCTGATACTCCTGCGGACACCCCCTGTATAGAAAGACAAGGATTATTCCTATCTACCCAACATGAACAAAGGGAGTGGATTTTTGTGTGTAATGACAGTGTTTCATGCTCCAACTTCAGGGAAATGGTATGCTATGTGTAACGTGTCATCCATACCAAAGGCCAAACTGGCTTTCTATCCTCTTCCGAAAGTTGGTGATGGGATTTTACCATGTGGTGCAAGATGTTATGCATGCATTCACACACATAACCCTTGCTTTATAGTCTCATTCGAGGGACTGTATGGGGAAATGGAGTCCAGAACCAATGTTAACTCACTCCGAGGGAACAATCCCCCTGTACCAAAACAGCTCAGCAGAGATTTTGAACCTGCAACGCCAAAATTACGAGTCAGGCACTCTACCATGAGCTATTCTGGTCCCCCTCTCTTTCTCTAAACCCAAGGATCTGTATGAGGAAAGTCAACTTTTCTTTTATTAAGACACAGGAAATTGCAAAAACTTATTAAATGTATCGGTGTCTGAGATTCGAGTCTTTGATGCACAAAATCCCATCCCTTTTTCCTTTAATACTTTATATATAATATGTAAACTATATTAATATCTTTATAGATATAATCAATAGCATCCATCAAAATTCCTTTTGTAAATGGGAATGAAGACAATTTTTACATCCAAACTTTCTTTTTAAAAGAAATGGTGTTCTGAAATCTCATAAACCTTAACCAAATGAATGTCCCCCCTATTATCTACAAGAATGATAGTTGTCTGGATTTCTAGAGACAGTCTGTGCCCAATTCTTAAACTTTGGGGGTAACGCATTCTAAACTCTGACAAAAAAGTTGTCGACTGAGCAAGTTGCGAGCATGTAGTAGCAAATTTAGTAGCCTGATCTAATGTACAGAAGAGATATCATCTCTACATCTTCCTTACGCTGGGAATAATCTCTATTGCCCACAGTAGAGATTTTGCGCGTTATCAATTAAATTTTTTCTGTGACAAAACAGTGCTGGGTGTGTGCGACAAGATATATTCGTTAGATAGCTATTAGGAGAGGATTTGTATAGCAAAAAAACAATTTCGATACTGAGACATAAAAGAGAATTACTGATGAAGGAAAGCATCAGGCACTACACTGAACAAGCACAATCCAGCCACAACACTGAACATCTAACCTCGTCTCACATGCACAGCGTGAAGCACACAGTGAGTGTAAAGTTTGTCTTTTTGGTGCTAAGCATGTGCACTCACACACACACCACACACACACACACACACACACTAAACACACTGGCACTATCAGATTTCACAACCTTTTTTTTTTTTTTTTTTTTTTTCCAGAACAGTCACACACGAACACACTGGCACTATCAGACCCTCTCTTCAACTTTTTTTTTTCACAGACTCTATAACAATCTTCAATAGTAAAAATATAATTTCTTAGTGATTGTCTCACTTAAGCCTCTTGATTTAGGGTCATTATTCTTGACTTTTAATTTTAATGGGCCTTCATATCCCATTGTTAAAACTAAAAAAGTCAAAAGGAATGACAGACACAGACAGGCATGTGTTTGGAAAAAGATATCTCTAGAGGATAAACCGCTGAAGCCAAATAAACACCTATGAATTAGTCGCATGCCTATAATCCCTGCCCAAGGTATCCCTCTTCAAAGAGGTGCTAGCAAAGGAATACCAAATCTTCTCTAAGAGCTAGGAGACATTAAAAAAACTTGATCCAAGGCTCTTTTACCACCATACTGTTTAAAAAAAAAAAAAAAAAGAAAAAAGACAGGAGGATGGTAAGGCGGAACTTTTTTGTAAACATCAGGGTATTGAATATACACACCATGGCTAATAGCCATATCTGACAGACAAACCTGAACTGGATAATCTAGATTACTGGCAATTTAAGTTCTAAAGAATATGTTTCAACCTGTCCTCTGTTTTGCTTTGGGGGGGCTTTTTTGCATGTAAGCATCCCCTGTTTTTTCTCTGACAATGAAAGAAAAACTTGTAAAGCCTCCCATTTTCCCCAAGTCCTTTCAATGAGACTATAAACTGAGGTCCATGACAGTGGAGAAGGCATAGGAGCAAATAATCTTGATGGAGCATATCAAATCTAACGGGTCTCCAACTAGTTCAGAAGCGATTGCCACTTTGGCCGGGCCATTGGTATCGATGACGCACATTCATATACCATATAATTCCGTAAAAGCTGGAGGAATGAGCAAAAGCGCGGCTACTCATCTGAGTGACTGTTATTCATGCTGAATGCTCGGGAAAGTCAAATGATAGAGCACCAGCAGGCAGCCTCTTCAGTTGGCTCTAATTTCAGACTGACTGCCCATAGCGCAGACATGAGCATGGAAAGTAAGTACTTAGAACCTGGTCTCTAACCGAACAAACATGTTAAGTACGATTACGGATATTCATAATAAATCTTGCCTCTGACAAACCAAACGCATGACGTTACACACATCAACTTTGCTAGTATCCTGTTGTAAAGAAAACTGCATTGCAGCATGAGCATCTGCACTCAATATATATTCTCTGAATTAAAAAAAATATATATAATATAGCTATTTGACAAATACAGCTTATAATGTAATTTTTCTTTTTTAAGGTTAATTTGACACTGAAAAACAGATTTGCTCTCCCTCTATACCCTACCTAAACCTTTCCAAGTTTCTTTCTTCAGTAGTTTTGTCAGAGGAAGAGAGCAGCCAGAAGAATCCTGTTTGCCCCGTTTTGTTCCAGAGGCAGTGAAGGAAACAATTATCTGTGGAACAAGCACAGATCAAGCTCAGCCTTCAAGATTTACAATACATGCAATCACACCACCAATTAACAACATATCCGCACAACATAAAGTCTTTCAGTTCAGTTCAGTGGTTTATTTAACGTCTTTTCATCGCCATAGATGAATTAGACACTTTTATCAAAAAAAAACAAAAAAAACCACCAAGAAAAAAAAAAACCTCCACACTTAACTTATCATCCACAGTTAGAACTTTCAAACCCACATCTGATGTATGCATATTGACATAAGTGAAATACCCTTGGCGGTACACGTACACCAAATTATTGATCTTTATGAAAATTTTGCAATCTGTGACTGTGAAAATAACCATAGCAATTTCAGCAACATATGAACAATATAAGACAGTATTGACACTATCAAAGTTATTCATCTGAATACCTTTCTCCTGATACAGCGGGGTCAACACTGAGCATTCTAACAAAAGATGATGTACAGAAATGTTTTCTCTCTGCATACACAAGAAATACCATGAGAATACTTAGTGTTCCAAGTATTCAGCCTTAATTTATGAATTAATCTAACAATCTGCCTTTGGCACAACGGTAAAGTAGCCATTTTTTAAAACTAGAATTCTGCTTATGCATACATTTTTCCCATAATTTGGATCAATTCACAAGAGGATAGATCTAAGTGATTGTTTAGTAAAATTTTACGTGTTTCTGTTTGCTCCTTCTTTTGCAAGACTGTCTGCTATTTCAGTCTTTATACCACAGTGAGATGGGACCCAACAAAAATCAATTCTTATGCCTAGTGTTATGAAACATGCAGTTAATGTTTTATTTCAAAAAGCAAATCTTTTCTAGCTTTGCAGTCCCAATGTTCTAGTGACTGTAAAACAGATTTGGAATCAACACAAAGTAAAATTTGATAGGAAGCAATTGATGTATCATATATGTAAGTCAAGCCATCAGTATTGCATATAATTCTGCGGTATAGATTGAAAACCCCTTTCCTACATAATATGATTTCCTGACATTTAAGGTTGGTATTATAAAGCCTGAGCCACTGTGAGAGGATTCCATTACCCGACCCATCTGTAAACACTTTTAGCGTTTAGGTGTTCCCAAAGAGGCATTGGAGGTACTGCAGGAAATTCTGGTATAGCAGTAACATCAATATTACAGTGTGACATATAGTCATGTTGTAGTTTCTAATTGGTTGAATGTAAGATATGTTTTTAGATCTCTTAGGAAAATCTTTACTGGAATCAATCAGTATTTCTTCAGTAACTAAATTTTCAGCAGAAAGGCTTCTGACAACATATTTGGATACTTTCAATAGTCGCTTCTCATTTAGAGGTAATATATTGTGTTTCTATAAGTGTTTGTATGTACTGGGACTCCCAGAGCTAATTTCATGGCCTTACTATTCAAGCTTTGCAATCTCTTTAAAAGAGAATTAGGCACAGAGAAATACACTTCCTGCCCATAAGTCAATTTGGATCAGACTAAAGAGACGTATAGATGTAACAGAGTATGACAGTCCTGACTCCATGGTTGATAACATATAATTTTAAGAATGTTTAATCTTTTTCTTGTTTTATCAATTAAATTTTCAATATTTGTTTTTTCCAGTTCAGCTTAGGAGTTAAAAATACCCCAGGAACTTAACTTTTTTTGTTTACATTCCAGAATCTGACCATCTAGCAAAAACGAGGGTAAAGTCTTTGGGTTCTCACACATTGTTAAACAACACAAGACATGTTTTTTTCTCTAGATAGTTCTAATCCGTTTTCTTCATATATGAAGATAATTTATCCAATTCCTTTGGTACATCTTCTGTACAAAGTTTATTGTTCTTTTATTGGAATGCTTCCTTAATGTGCAATTAATCCAAATAGCAATATCATCTGCGTATTGAACTACCTGCATTGCTTTTGACATTGATTTGGGAAGATCATGGATTAGGATTGTGAACAACATGGGAGCAATAACTGATCCCTGAGGAATACCCATATCTACATTCCTAAACGATGAATAAGTTCCTCCAATCCGTGTACATATGCTTCTTTCTGTTAGGAAGCTTTTAATGTAATCAAACATTCTCCCAAAAATGCCAACATTTTTTCATTTGTACAATAGCCTTGCGTGCCATATGCAGTCACAGGCTTTTTTAACGTCAAAAAATGTAGCCAAAGTACTTTTTCTGTGGGAGAATTGCTTTTTAATATGACTGGTCAGTATTACTAAATGGTCTGTGGTACAATGACCTTTTCGAAAGCCTGCTTGCTGAACAGGAACCACACCATTTTTTTCACAGTAATATTCCAATCGTTTTTGAATAATTTTTTTTCTAAAAGTTTACCAACACGAGATGTTAGAGGGTATGGGTCTGTAACTATGCACAGATGTCCTCGGTTTACCTTCCTTGAGTACTGGGACTACTACTGAACTTTTCCAGATTCTTGGAATAGTGACATTAATCCAACATTTTTGGAATAATGAATGCAGTAGTACTTTCCACGAAGAAGGTAAGTGTCTGATGAGTTGATAGGACACGCCATTAATAAGAACAGCTGAATCTGTGAAGGGATAGAATCTAGTGCTTCTGATAGTTCTGATAACAGTAAAGATGAGTTTAGGAAATGTTCGTTTTCTTGTGGAGGAGCCATGTATTCATCTTTTTGTTCCTCACTGTTTCTGTGACGACTGTTTTCTGGCTGAACATTTTTAGATTGACTACAAGCTGAAAATAAATCTGAAAAAGCTTCAGCTTTATCCAAAGCAGTGGGGAAATCCGTTTTTAACTTTATTAGGTATGACTTGAGCTTTATAGCAATTTTTCATTTCTTTTACTTTTTTCCAAACTTTAAATAAATCTTTTGATTCTGATACCTCAGCTTCACAAAACTCAACCCAATACTTCTTTTTTTGCTTGAGCATAACTTTAGTACATTCATTCTTTTCTTGTTTCATATTATACAGTTTTCATCCGACTTATTTCTTATCCATGTTTTGTAGTTTTTTCTTATCCATGTTTTGTAGTTTTTTCGCTTTGACTGTACAGCGAGTCTGCATTCTTCTGTCCACCATACGTTGCCTACATATTTTCCAATCTTTTTGTATTTACATTTTGGGATAGTCTTTCAGCTGCTAGTAATACTACTTTTTTGAGAAATTCACACAAAAGGTGTCTAGATTGTCATCCTCAATTGGAGATGTATTTTGCGACTCAAGAAAAGTTTGAAAGGCTTCCCAGTCAGCCAGTTTATAGTTAAATTTTCGAATTTTGCATTCAGTGATAGATGGTTCATCAATTATGTTTCCATTAAAAAGTATTGTAATGGGAAGATGATCACTCCCTAAACAATCCTCTATTGTGGACCAGTTATAGTTTACTGCTATGTTTGGGGAAACAAGCAACAGATCTATATTGCACTCGACTTGTGAGTAACTACATCAGGAATTCTCGTAATTCTACCGTCGTTTAAACAAAATTAAATTTGAATCAACAATATTTTCAACAAATCTATTAGATGTCACTTTACTACAACTTGTATCCCAAAACGGCGCATGAGCATTAAGTCGCCCATAACGATCCACTTCCATAATGTCTTTCTGTAAAATTGAGATATCTTTAGTAAGACACTAATAAATCATTGTAGCTGGGTGTGTGTGTGTGTGTAAGTACGCGTGTGTGTGCATGTGCGTCTTTTTCTTCTTTTTTTTTTTTTTTTAACTCAAGGGGCTGTAGAACACAGCAAACTTGAGTGAAGTCCCTTCCTGGGCTTTTTTCAAATTAGAGACTGAGCGGATTTTTCCCAAACTGTCTGAGATCAAAGGATTAACAAAGGCCACTGTCAAAATGGTCCATCAATCTTAAGTCATTTTATATCAATGCAGATCCTAAGCCACCTCAACACCACCCTAGTCCTGTACATTGAAATATCCAGTTCTGTTGATTGTTTACACATCTACATTTTTTATGCCTGTGTATTTAATTTAAAGAAATGGAGTTTATGTGATCATTCAGTTTTGATCTGAATTACATTAGATTAGATAATGTTGCGTATAGTTCAAAGGGCCATTCCAGTTTTGTGCGTGTCTGCGTGTCTGCATGTGTGCGCGTGCATGCTCGTTCTTGAAAATTTTAACACTTGCTTTCTCTGGCCAGGTACTAGTGCTATCTGAACAAAAGTGGCAGAAAGATAAATACAGATAAGACCTTTTCAGATATTCCTGTATAAAGATATCACCAGATAGTTATGACTGCACTGCTGCAGTTTATGTTTTCAGCAAAATTTTCCATAACATTTAGCTAAAATCATTGCTTTACACACCAATAAACACACACAGTAAATGATAATACGCACACATAACAACATCACAAATAATTGTCTTACCTTTTATCAAGATGAGAACATTTAATGCAATTTCTAACAAACAACAAGCAGAAATAAATATAAATCTTACTAACTGAGAACAAAGATTAGCCACATACACTTCATGTGCAGTATACCACAAAGAAAGGATCTGTCTACACCATTCATGGTGAACTTGTGAAACTACCCAGTGAAGCTGCATGAAAGCAGCGAAGCTGCATTCAGCCTCACTTGTTTTCACACAATAATACCTGTCAAAACACCAAAACATCATGCATAAATTCGGTTTTGCAGCTGGATCAAATAAAACCTAATTTACAGCATGGGAAAACCCCTGACATGGAAGTACTCAATACAATACACCATACGATGATGTTACATTCAGAAAAACTCCATGCTGAAACATCAGCATGATGAAAGGCGGCCTTGCTTTGAGTTAATGCTCATTGCATACATGTACTTGCTCTAATGACAGCTTTCTCTCCACCCACCCACTCTTGCCCTCTAACTCCTCCATTCCTACCCAACCCTGTCCCTTCCACGAACACACACTACTTCCACTGCACATGTTTTGTCCCATTGCCTAAACGGGGAGGGGGAGGGGGGTAACTTGTTCTGCCTGACTCTGAGTAATTTGCAAAATTGTAATGAAAACTATGCTAGTTGGACACAATCCTTCACCCCATCTGAGATCAGCTATTGTGATAACTGATAAAATAATGACACAGCGGGTATGCAATTTGAATCTATTCAAACTGCTTCTCTTTGTTTCATCCATTTTGGGTTTGCTATTGTGATAACTGATAAGATAATGACGCAGCGGGTATGCAAGTTGAAATCTATTCAAACTGCTTCTCTTTGTTTCATCCATTTTGGGGATTCCTTGTGCCATTCCATATCGATATTCCACATACACACATGCTGCTCACACAACCCCCACTAAGCACAACGATATATTGTGGCACAATCTATAAAGTACCATTACCAGTAATTACCACTACTACCACCACTTTACCAGTACCAAAACTGAACTGATGACAAAGATGTATCAATGGGTGAAGGGTGTCTTGTTTGAATCCATCCCATTCTAGTTCTTCTACTATTGGTCAAACATAATCATAAACAATATTATATGGCAGTCTCTAAATCAAACACTTTATGATTGCAAGTAGATCTTTCCTCTGAGGAATTTGATCAAACAAAACATGAGCTAAAGTACACTGTACTGAGTATGATGTTAGTGTATTGTATTACAACAGAAAAAGCTGCAGATCCTTTCCCTTGCTCATTTAGAAATGGAGTTCCAAATAACATCTCAGTAATTCCTTCTCCCATCTTCTACTTAGAATGTTATTCTTAAATATTTGAGCTCTTTCTTTCTCAAATTGTCAGCATTTTGCTAATCAGGCTTACTCATTTAACAATATGATTATATCAGAACAAGAGTTACCTACAGCATTAGTACACTTGGATATAACCAGTGTTTTCTAAACAAAACCTTAAAATGTTATTTTCTTTACCATCACAAATTGTGAGTCGACTTTTTCATTGCTAAATGGTACTGCTTTTTGGACTTTTTGCATATTGTTTGTCCTACACACACATATGATCCATACATATGCAGATATGCACAAACATGCACAACAGAAACCATTACTTTTAAGCTTCATTTTCAATATTGTATGAAATTCTTGGCAAACAGAAAAACAAAGTGGCATACTTTATAAGCCTGGGTCTGAGAACTTGTTGTTTTTCCATACTTCATGCAGAAGAGAACATGAGGATAAATGAGGATATTGCCTTCCCCCTTCCTCTCTCACCATACTTGTTTTCAACACTGTCCTAATTTCACATTTTTGAAATTCATTATCTAAGAACTGTATTTACTTTGCTCAACCTACTGCTCAGTTTGTGTTTTTTAAATACACTTGATAACACACAGTGAAACACATGCTGATAATGCTTGCAGTTCCACTACCCAACTGCTTGTTAATGGCAGCTATACACTCACCTGGATATCTTCTGATGCAATGTAGTTCAGGATACAAAAGTTGTTTGTTGATAAAGAAGTCCACTTAAACTGCAGTGCATTCCCTTCCACGTTGAATGCAAATTCTGAAGAAAAAAAAAAAGGTTCAAATCTTTAGCACTAAAATAAGCTATAAAGTTTTAAGTAACACACAATTCACATCGATGCTTGCCTGTGACGCGTGGTCTTCAACTAGGCCCTACTGTCACCTGTCACGGGCCCTTTGTTTGGGGTGATGTCCCCCACATTCACTCCCGTAGGAAACAAGAATCTATTGACGAAAAGAAGTTTTTCT